>CM067374.1:95643013-95730445 GCA_034401795.1 Chaetoderma sp. LZ-2023a | reverse complement strand
CACACCCTTGATCCTCCACCCTGGGAAAAACAAACTAGAGAGCATAGCTATTCGCACCACAGTACCTCATCTCACAACCAAAGATGAACACAGTGATGTGAGCAAGAAGGCCCTGACCCTAGCCATGCTGGAAGAAATGTACCCTCAGGAGACATGGATAAGGATCTACACAGATGAATCAGCCAAAGATGCAATTAGGAGCGGAGGTGCCGGACTGCACATACAGTATCCAAACGGACAACACGAGTCAGCTGCAATACCGACAGGCAAACACTGCACAAACTACAGAGCTGAAGTCGAAGCACTGGTCCATGCAGCTAATACCATCAGCAGAACAGCAGACCCTATTGCACAGATTGTCTTTTTATCTGATGCCTGCTCCGTCCTTGAGGCTATCACCAATGGTAAGCTGCCACAACTTGAGAAGCACTACAAACCATCAAAATGCTTTCGGATAGCATTGAGTGGATCCCTTCACACTGTGGAGTCCAAGGAAATGAGGAAGCAGACAAGATGGCAAAGGTGGGTGCAGAAGAGAATCAGACAGAAAACATGGTTTACGCATACAGAGATGAAGACTATCATCAAGTCACTCTATAGAACACCTCAATCAGAAGATGCCTACCATCATCTCTCGAGGCCAGAGCAAGTGACCATTCTTCGTCTCAGAACTGGACATAACAGACTAAACCAACACATGTACAGGCGGTTCCACCTTACGACATCGCCCGCTTGTCTTTGTGGAGAAGCAGAACAGACCACAGAGCACATACTTCAATGTTGCAGTACGTATCAGCTGCTGAGAGAAGAGATCTGGCCTTTGTCAACCTCTTCTTGAAAAGCTGTATGGGCCTATGGAAGAACTGCAGAAAACCACAGATTTCATCTTGGGGAACGGCTCTCCAAGTGTGATACCAGCGATCGAAAAGAAGAAGAAGAAGAACAAGAGGCTCAATGGCCTTGTTGTTCAGCTGCCTGGAAAAATTAGCGCTCTTTATACGACAGACACGACATACACTTAATTCTAAAGGGATTTCAACACACTTCAGTCTAAATAGCTGAAAATAATTCAAAATGTACTGACTGAATGTTTTACTATTGGTTCTGATACGGAAACTATACGCTTAGTGATGCACTGAGGATACCCACACTACACTGAACTAAGCTTCTCTGTAATGTTGCATGGACCGTAAAGGGTACAGTATTTTTGAAATACGTGACAGCTTTAACCTAATATGCACGCATACCCCATGTTTGGTGACCATAGCCGGAAGAGCTCTGAGAATGAGGGATGGACAACAATTTATTAGATGCTCATTGAACTTTGAAAAGTAGGCCACAATGACCTACTTTTGAAGCATGATGCACATTTAGGTGCAAGTTTGGTAATAACATACGATGAAAACACTTGAAACACCAGCTTAGATAATAATGTTAGGCAACCGTGACCGACTTTGAAACATGATGCACAATTAGCCGCACGTTTGGTTACCACATACGAAAACCACCACTTGAAACACCAGCCTAGAAAATAATTTTCTATATAATATTCAGTGAATTATAAAAAGTAGGTGACGATGGCCTATTTATTGTATAATAACATACGATAAAAACACTTGAAACACCAACCTAGATAATAATGTTAGGCAACATTCACCGATTTTGAAGCATGATACACCATTACGCGCAAGTTTGGTTACTACATGAAACAAACTCACTTGAAACAGTAGCCTGGAAAATAATTTTCTCTAGAATATTCAGTGACTCTTGTACCGCCTGAATCATAATTTTCTATCACGTTCAATGAACCATGAAAAATAGGTAACACTTAACTATTTTGATACACGATACACCGTTAGGCTGTGAGGCATCCATGTACCAAGTTTGGTGATTACATGTATATAAGTGAAACAGTCTTGAAACGATGGTCTGAGTAAAAATGTTCTATGATGTCCAGCGAACCGCGAAAAGTAGGTTATACTGACCTAACATTGATATATAGAACACACCATAGGCACACACTAGATTTGCTTACTGTGTAAAAAAAAAAATCTTGAAACTAGGCCTACAGCCTAGTCAATGACTTTCTATGAGGTTCAGTGAACCGTGAAAAGTAGGTCACATTGACCGACCTTTGACACGGAACATACCTGTACACCACAACACATCCATACACCTAGGATGTTTACTCTATGTGAAAACTGACATCATGTTCTGCCTCAACAATTTATTATTGGCTCAATTGGAAAATTTACCCCTATCGATATTATCCGGAAACTAGGTCAGACTGACTTAGTTCTAAGAGGGCGTGTAGCATATGGCCAAATGTACCCACGCACAAAGTTAGAAGTCAGTAGCTCTAAATATGATAAAACATGCCACCGAAGTAATATCTTTCCCCTTCGGGCCCCGGCCATTGTTATGTTTCATCGAATCCACTTCATTTATCGCTACACAGATAGTAGATGCTTACAGAAACAGTTGACCCGGATTGATTTAAATGAAACCAACCGACGGCAGGCAGGCCGACGGCAGGCATGCAGACATACATGCAGGCAGGCAGGCAGGCCGACAGATGCAAGACGGGATTGATCACTATAGCCCAGCTGACTAACAAATCAGCCGAGATAAAACTACTCTGAAATGTAGAAAAGAGTACGTGAATGGATTTAATTCGATGATTCGATTCGATTCACTTCAGTTCAGTTCACCCAGATCACTGTACAGTGATAAATGGAGAAGTTTGGTTAGATAAACCCCTATGTAGGCTTTAAGCGACCACCTGTTTTTGGGACGAGAAGGCTGATGCTTCTCATGGCAGGCAGTCGAAAGCCATAATCTACCGGTATATTCCCTATGAAAAAGGACGTATATAAACCCTTTAATCCTCAAATTTCTTCAGGATCTGTCCCTTTTCAGACCAAGAGAAGATTATTTTTGAAAATGTACCCATGGAATGAATGGTTCGATGCCCGAGCCAGTGAATCCAGTGTAATACATTTTCAAAAATAATCTTACCTTGATCCGCAAATGGACATTTTCTATTAGAAAAAATTTATTTTCTTGAAGAAATTTGAGGATTAATGTTCGTCTCGCTGTTAAGGGTAATTCCGCGTATGTCTGTGAGGCGGGGGTGGGTGGGCGGGTGGGCGCGTTGAAAACCGAGGAACCGAAGCTTCGCTGCAGATACTAAATGATATTATGACTCACTCAGGTGAGAGGCATTATTTACGCATAAATCTAAATACTTAATTCGTATACAATTAAAAGAAAATAATTTTCAAGTTCACTTCTATTCAGGTATTAAATGAGCAAAATTTAAACTTGTTGTCGAGAATTTAATTACCAAGCTACTGTATCGATTTCCATTTTTTTGCGAAAAGTAGACCTGCCTAGTGTTCGTTTTGAAAACGACCTTGTTGCAAGTCGTCCGTTTACATGACAACAACAACAACAACAACAACAACAACAACAACAACAACAGCAACGACAACGACACCAACAACAACAACAACAACAACAACAACAACAACAACAACAACAACAACAACAACAACAACAACTTACCGGTACCAAATACAAATTTTAAATTCACTAATTTTGAAAATATACCACTGGAGCCAGTCATTCCCAGTAGTAAGTTTCCAAAAATAGTATTTTCTTAACCTGCAAATTGACATTCAATAAGAAGCTATTTTGAAATTTTCCCCTAATTTAGCCATTACACGGTTTAATGATTCGACGATATATACAAAGGTCCAATCAAATTTGTTCATCTATGACGTATTTAAACCATGCATTTACAGACCACAGACAATAAATTCAATACAATATAGAAAATATTGCCAGAACAGCAACAGGTTCCAGATAGATTAGTTTCAGAATATGCAACAGCTTACCCGTATAGTTGTCTTGTAATTGAGACGATGGAATTTCAGGGTTTAAAAGGGTTAAAATATTCCTGTGATGTAGGGCATATTCGATTGGATATTTTGAAAATAATATGACTGGGAACGGTTGAGCAGCAACAGACTCCAGGATAAATTAATTTCAAAATAGTCAAGACCTTTGCTGCATATATATGTCTTGAATGTCAAACACTAGACTGTCAATGGGTAAATGGTTAAGGCGCTATAAACCCTAATAGTTAAAAAAGGTAAACACATGCGCAGAGATGTACCCTGTCCACTTTCACGTAGGTTATATCATGACAATGCAGGCTACTGGGCCTTTACTGGGCCAATACCGGGCCGTAATGGCCCGGTATTTGTCAAGTACTGGCCCAGTAACTCGCATTATCAGGTTGTCTTTCAACCTGTCCCTCGAGAACTGATCGAACTTGAGTATTTTATTTACTTTTGAATCCATGTACCATTCATGAGCTATGTAGGCTATATTACATTCAAATTATCTTCAGAATATATGAATCGATATACATGTTTCTTTTCTTCGATGGAAAGCTTGTGTATATTATTAAGAATGTTGTTCAAATATGTACACGGGAACGTATTTTTATTAAAAGAAAGTTTAAATTATACCTGTCCAAATAGACGTTGTGTACGCCATGCCATAGTTAAATTATGTGGATTTATTTTGAGAGCTCTACGATATTCAGTCAAATTGATTTCAAGTTTTAACTCTTTAACCCGCGCAGACTAGAGACGACAGATCGTTTATGATGTGAGGGAGATTGTGTTGAATCTTTTGAAATTTACTTAACTCGGATCTGTTGCTTCATTTTATCCCCCAACAAGTTCTCGGCAAATTAGTTTTAAAATATTAATAGCCTTCCTGTATAGTTGTCTTGAAATTGTGACACTGCCATTTCAAGTGTTAAAGTGGTAAACAGCATATGGAACACCCTATCTATGACGAACGCCACAACAGAGTGGTTGCTAAATAACAGGATTTCGGCTCCTCCTCCACCCTGCCTCCTCCCCATTCTCATGCTCTACATCCTCCTCCTCATCTACGTCCTCCTCCTCCTCGTCTTCGTCCTCCTCCTTCTGCTCCTCCACCTCGTCGTCGTCGTCCTCCTCCTTCTCCCCCTCCTCTTCCCCATCCTCATCCTCCTCCTCCTCCACCACGGATCGTCGTCGTCGTCGTCGTCGTCCTCGTCGTTGTCGTCCTCCTCCTCCCCCTCCTCCTCCCCCTCCTCCTCCCCTCCTCATCCTTCTCCTTCACCCCGCCTCCTCCCCTCCTCCTCCTACCCGTCCACCTTCCTCCTCCTCCCTCGTCGTCGTCGTCGTCGTCGTCGTCGTCGTCGTCGTCCTCTTCCTCCTCCTCCTCCTCCTCCTCCTCCTCATCCTCCTCTTCCTCCTCATCCTCCTCCTCCTCCTACAGCTACTACTACTACTACTACTACTACTACTACTACTACTACTACTACTACTACTACTACTACTACTACTACTACTACTACTACTACTACTACTACTACTACTACTGATCCGTCTTCGTCGTCTTCGTCTCCTCATCCTACTCCCTCTCCTCCTCCACCCTGCCTCCTCCTTCTCCACGTCATTATCCTCCTCCCCAACTCCTCCTCCTTCTCCATCTTCGTTGTCTTCGTCTCCTCCTCCTTCGTCGTCTTACTCATCCTCCTCATCCTCATCCGTCTTCGTCGTCTTCGTCTTCATCGTTTTCATCTTCGTCGTCTTCGTCTTCATCGCATTCGTCGTCTTCGTCTTCATCGTCCTCTTTGTCTCCGGCTTCTTCGCATTCGTCTTAATCGTTTCTCCTTCTTCTTCTTCTTCTTCTTTGTCGTCTTCGTCGTCGTCCTCCTCCTCACCTCATTCTCCTCCTCCTCCTCCTCCTCCTCCTCCTCCTCCTCCTCCTCCTTATCCTCCTCCTACTGCTACTACTACTACTACTACTACTACTACTACTACTACTACTACTACTACTACTACTACTACTACTACTACTACTACTACTACTACTACTAATACTACTACTACTACTACTACTACTACTACTACTACTACTACTACTCCGTCTTCGTCATCTTCGTCTCCTCATCCTACTCCCTCTCCTCCTCCACCCTGCCTCCTCCTCCTCCACGTCATTATCCTCCTCCCCAACTCCTCATACTACTCCGTTTTCGTTGTCTTCGTCTCCTCCGCCTCCTCCTTCTCCTTCGTCGTCTACTCATCCTCCTCATCCTCATCCGTCTTCATCGTCTTCGTCTTCATCGTTTTCATCTTCGTCGTCTTCGTCTTCATCGCATTCGTCGTCTTCGTCTTCATCGTCCTCTTTCGTCTCCGGCTTCTTCGCATTCGTCTTAATCGTTTCTCCTTCTTCTTCTTCTTCTTCTTTGTCGTCTTTGTCGTCGTCCTCCTCCTCACCTCATTCTCCTCCTCCTCCTCCTCCTCCTCCTCCTCCTCCTTATCCTCCTCCTACTGCTACTACTACTACTACTACTACTACTACTACTATTACTACTACTACTACTACTACTACTACTACTACTACTACTACTACTACTACTACTACTACTACTACTACTACTACTACTACTACTACTACTCCGTCTTCGTCATCTTCGTCTCCTCATCCTACTCCCTCTCCTCCTCCACCCTGCCTCCTCCTCCTCCACGTCATTATCCTCCTCCCCAACTCCTCATACTACTCCGTCTTCGTTGTCTTCGTCTCCTCCGCCTCCTCCTTCCCCTTCGTCGTCTACTCATCCTCCTCATCCTCATCCGTCTTCATCGTCTTCGTCTTCATCGTTTTCATCTTCGTCGTCTTCGTCTTCATCGCATTCGTCGTCTTCGTCTTCATCGTCCTCTTTGTCTTCCGATTCTTCGTCTTCTTCGTCCTCTTTGTCTCCGGCTTCTTCGTATTCGTCTTAATCGTCTTCATCGTCTTCCTCGCCGTCTTCTTTGTATTCTTCCTCGTCATCATCATCATCATCATCATCATCATCATCATCATCTCCTTCTTCTTCTTCTTCTTCTTCTTCTTCTTCTTCGTCGTCGTCTTCGCTGCCGCTCCATCCCTCCCCTCCCCACCTTATCTTCCTCCTTCTTCATCTTTTCCTTCCACCATGACTCTTGTCTTCAGATGTCCGGATCAATTTCGTCTATGAAATATGTGGTGCTGATCAGCTGCTCAGGTCCGTCAGCATATCATACAGTTTTGGTTATAGTGTTCCGATTCCAAAGGTTTGCTCTTATGTCTCCATACATCGGATATTGTAGATAGGACCTCCTACTTGGAATTCACTGAATGGATGGTTCCGTCATCCGCAGTCTGTAGATTATTATCGGCTCCTGTCAATTGAGGAATCAATTTTGAGCTTTGCCCCACCCATCTCTAGTTAGGCTCCATCCACTTCGCTCGTGTTGGATCCATTGATCAATAACTCCCTGAATTTCAAATTCCAGAAGACTATACAGGTAAGCTGTTGAGTATTTTGAAACTAATTTGACTGGGTGCTGTTGCTGCCTATGGCAGCAACAGCGCCCAGTCAAATTAGTTTCAAAATATTCAACAACATGCTTATTAAATAGTAAAGACATGGAATTGGTACAACAAGGTCATCAATTAAGCGCCTGTGACGAACTTATCTACTCCAGTCATGACGTAATTGATTATGACGCCAGCTTACGCGCCACGTAGTTGATTATAACGTCATGGGATTGATGGATAAACTGGAATCTTCCATTACGTTTGTGTTAGGGATCAGCTGCTAAATAATTTGGATGAGACAGATGCCACTGTGTAGTGACTGCAGATTTGTTTTGCAGCATTTCTGTTGTCTCTTCTAGAGCTGTTATTTCTGCTTTTTGTCGCTGCTATTTGAGGACGACCCTCACCCCCTTATATATTAGCTTCATTCGCTGGACAGTATCCACTTTTCTTTGGGATATTTATTTTCAGTCATCTCCACGGTAAGATTTTGCAGTTCGTGCGATGATTGCTGTGTCTTGGTATGAGTTCCAGTTATATGGTCTATGATGAGTGGATAGTCTTTCTGTTCTCAACGGGACTATTCCGAGTGAGTGGTCAGCGGATCGTGACCGATAGTCAGTATTCAGCGTGAGTGATGGATCTTGGCCTGGATTCTAATTGATTTGCGGGCGTCTTGACTCTTTGTTTCATAGTGTGGAAATTTGAAAAGTGGGAGAGCGTGTTTGTCTTTTTTATCACACATATACGGCAAACCCGAAAAGTTCAGTTTTAGCTAGGCCCCGCCGATATCTAGCTAAGCTCCACCCACGCTTTGCCCGTGTTGGGATCGATCTATCCCTGAACTCCCTGCCTATCAATTTCCAGAAAACTATACAGGTAAGCTGTTGAATATTTTGAAACTAACATGACTGGGTGCCTAGTCAAATTAGTCTCAAAATCTTCAACAGCATGTTTATTAAGTAGTAAAGACATGCAATTCGTACAACCTGAAGGATTTAAAACGGACCAAATTCAGTCATCCATGACGTAATTGATCATGACATCATCCTACACGTCACGTAGTTGATTATGTGATCATATGATTGATGGATAAACTGGATTCCTCAAGTGTCCGTTGGTAGACATGTTTAACTGTATTTACCTCAATATAAATACGTTCATTGTGTCGTGGGAATTCAATAGGAGATGCGGTATGCCTTAATTTAGCTTGGTATGTAGTGAATGGCTATAACCACGGCTTCAGTTTCAATTGAAGAGTAAACATTTGCGTATGTCAACTCAACAAATACCAAATCTCATACGCATTCAAATGCCAAATGATAAACTGACAATTACCCGGCTCAAACTTACTAACGAAATGGAGACATAATGCGTGTTAAAGCATTCGTATACTTAATAACCACTAAACAAGTGCGACGCGTTATATAGTTGCGACATAGTTAGTTCCTAGCATAAAACACACTTCTATGGTCTACATGCATCGGGGAATCTGACAGGTGTAGCCTAGAACTATTCCTTTTAGTAACGGAAAGTAAATTGGTCCCTGCACGATCATGTTAGGAATAATTTGCGTTTCCTAATTATAACAATACTTGCAATGTCTTTGATGGCCATGTTACATATGCAGTGCTTAATATTTGTTTGAGGCTAGGCCTAAATGTAGAGACAAATTTTAGATAAAAGTATCCCACAACATCACTTTGTGCAATGCGTCACCAATTGGATTTAGTTCGTCAAATGCAGTGGTTTGCTTAATCGTTATACCAGTTTTTGCAATAGGAGATGTTCCTGAACAAAGCAGCAAAGAAACTCATATATTAAGATATTTAGAGTTAAATCTTATGTCATTTAGATCGAGAGATACTGCTTGTTAAATCTTATGTTGCTTAGATCAAGAGATTCTGCTTGTTAAATCTTATGTCGCTTAGATCAAGAGATTCTACTTGTTAAATCTTATGACGCTTATATCAAGAGATTCTGCTAAGGAAACATGCGGTAACCATATCAAAAGCGCTTGATACGCACTGGGGTACTACCTATGTTACAATACTTTACTTAGAAGTTTCTACTCGAGAACATTTCAGTACTTAGGCCAAGTGACCACCCTAGTTAAGCTTACATTGCTTAGATTGTGGGCTAGGTAGGCTTAAAGTACAGTTCACAAATAACTTAACGTGTTTTCAAAACAAAATGTACTGTAGGCTATTTTTGACTTATTTTGATTTGAAGTCATTCATTGCTGCTAAAGGCAGCAATGGCTCCCAATCAAATTAGTAAACAGAATATCTTTTGCAGCGTGTTCAAAATTATACTAACTGACATGTTTCTGTTTTTGGTTTGGAAACATGTTAAATTCTTTATGAGCTGGACTGTACAATACCGAGCTCAAGAAACCCGGCAATGAACGTCTGCAACGGAGGCTTCAATGAGGAGATAAGGAAATCCGGCTCGAGAAGCTGAGTTTATCGAGATTAAGAGATAACACTATGAAAGCCTAGATAACTCGGATCAAGAGATAACACTATGAAAGCCTAGAGAACTCGGATCAAGAGATACAACTATGAAAGCCTAGAGAACTCTGATCAAGAGATACAACTATCAAAGCCTAGAGAACTCGGATCATGAGATAACACTATGAAAGCCTATAGAACTCGGATCAAGAGATAACACTATGAAAGCCTAGAGAACTCGGATCAAGAGATACAACTATGAAAGCCTAGAGAACTCGGATCAAGAGGTAAAACTATGAAAGCCTAGAGAACTCGGATCAGGAGATACAACTATGAAAGCCTAGAGAACTCGGATCAAGAGGTAACACTATGAAAGCCTAGAGAACTCGGATCAAGAGATAGCGCTATGAAAGCCTAGAGAACTCTGATCAAGAGATACAACTATCAAAGCCTAGAGAACTCGGATCAAGAGATAACAATATGAAAGCCTATAGAACTCGGATCAAGAGATAATACTATGAAAGCCTAGAGAACTCTGATCAAGAGATACAACTATGAAAGCCTAGAGAACTCGGATCAAGAGATAACACTATGAAAGCCTATAGAACTCGGATCAAGAGATAACACTATGAACGCCTAGAGAACTGGGATCAAGAGATAACACTATGAAAGCCTAGAGAACTCGGATCAAGAGATGACACTATGAAAGCCTCTAGAACTCGGATCAAGAGATAACACTATGAAAGCCCAGAGAACTCGGATCAAGAGGTAACACTATGAAAGCCTAGAGAACTCGGATTAACAGATACTACTACGAAAGCTTAGAAAACGCGGATTAAGAGATAACACTATGAAAGCCTAGAGAACTCGGATTTAGAGACACAACTATGAAAGCCCTGACTCAAGTCCTAATATATGTGGCGGCAACAGGTGGTAAAACACTAGTATAGTGCCAGGAATACTAACCAAAGGAAAACCTCTGTTGATGACGCACTTCTAACAAAGCTGTCTGAAGAACAGAAAACACTGCGACTACGCATATATTAAAACAGTCGAAATGAACACCAAACTGAACTAAGGCAGAATTGCAATAACATCTTGCGCTAAATCAGTGATCATTTTAAAGAACTCACCATTAAAAAAGCAGATGACCGGTCCTGGTTAACGAGATTACGTCCACTGATGATTTCTCGAAAGATGTTCAGAGCAAGCAAAGCATTAAAAACCAGCACTTCACAAAAACCACTTGCTGTACATAACTCTGAGGCTCACTTCATCGGCTCTGACCAGCGAAAGGCTGAGACAACCGAGGAATGTAAAAGAATCAGTTCACTGACACAGAAAACGAACCTTTACCCGCAAAAGTCAATAACAAAGGCAGAGCTGTAGAAGTTAGAAAAGCTTTACCATCTCTAACGACTGGCCGCGCTACGGTGCATACGGGCCTGACGGCATTAATAAAGAACTCCTTAAATATGCTGATAATAACATCTCGACACAAATCGCACACACCATCAACTCTGTCTTTGAACAACATTACTCAATTCAATTCAATTCAATTCAATTCAACGATGCTGATGATGATGATCATCATGATGACGATGATGATGATCATATATTTACATACTATGCTTGTCCACAACATCATATAACTGTAGGACGATTAGTTTGCCCCTCATACTTTGTAAAATGTCTTGGTGTAAATAAAATTGAATTGAGATTGTCAAATTTACTGGAAACTGGCAGAGTGGTTTTAAGAGAGGACGTAGCTGCGTTGACATGATCTGGGCACAACGAATGTTAACATGATGACATCAGCAGTAATATCAAAGTATTGGGACTACTACTAGATGGGAATCGGCATGTCACGTGCATTTGATGGCATCAATATACCACATGTCCTTCAATTTCCCCCATCAAGCTGACTGCGACTGCGATTATAACGAACTACGCCTGGTGAGACTCCTATTAGCTGGGTTCGCATCAAAGCAACGCTTTCTGCACAGTTTGAAACATCAATGGAATCACAACAAAGTGATGGCTTATCACCAGTTCTCTTCACTTACTACCGCATCACAGCTCTCCTTTCGAGAGCACTCCACACGACCAAACCCTCTAATTTCAACGATTGGTGTATATGGCACAAATGGAGTATGAAGGTGGTGTTGATCTGCGAGGGAAAATGTCCTCTCGATACACTACGTCGAATAGCTGCAGGACAGCTCAAGAGTCCAAACCTCTTCGTACATCCAAAACAGAATTCATTCACGTATACCTAGCCGACACAAAAGAAATGAATGCTGACGGAACCCTCATAGTGTCACTGAGAAGTGGAGGAAGAGCAGAATTCTGGGCCCCATCCTCGGCAGCTCTGCCGACATTGAACTTCGTTGTGTAACAGGAAATATTGTGCTCTCTTGGAAGTTGTTGATTCGTGCCTCTAAAATCCCAACGAAAGTAATGATGCAACTATATGATGATACAGGTGTTTCCATAATGCTGTACAATTACAACATCTGGACAGCTCCAAAAGCCCTCTGAACAAACTTGATGCAAGTCACCGCAATCATCTGTGAGGCGTTACAAATCATTGCTGGCCACACAGTATAATATGAAATGCAGCACTCTGTAAATGGTGCCACTATCTGTGAGGGGTAGCGCAACAGAGATGATCTATTTTTGGAGATATTCTTCGAATGGCAGAAAATAGGCCTGCTCAGAAAGCACTAGAATTTGCAGTGGTAGGTGCGAACAAGTATCACGCACACAAAGGACGCCACAGCATCAACTTGCTAAGATCAGACCTCACATAACTTAATGTCTAACCACTAAAGACGAGAAAGAACCTAAAGGAGTTCAGGATGCTCGCAGTGGACAAGAAACAGTGGAGAATGGTGAAGAAAAAATAATTACGGCGGAAGAAGTTTTAATTTCTTCAGCTGCAGAACACAGTCACTCATCATCATCATCACCATCATCATCATCATCATCATCATCATCATCATCATCATCATCATAGGGTAGTTGGCAGTACACATATCTGGTGCCAGAAAAGATTCCAATACACGGATCAGGATGTCTCGTTAGAGAAACCATGTACCTACGAACCATTGGGTTATATTTTGAAATTTATTAAATAGTCCTGGTAACCCGGATATTATCGGGCCTGGTGGATGGTTAGACACACGCACAGCGGCACAAAATTACGGATCTGGTTGACTACCTATACACCAGCTGCCAACAGCATAATGCACACGTATTGCTCACACCTGGCATTTGTACCTCGTTCCGCAAGCGGAAGAGGATATTGTTCCGCCCGCCCGCCTGCCTGCCTGCCTGCCCGCCCCCAACCCCCCCCCCCCCCCCCCGCCCGCCTTACTGTCTGTCTGTCTGTCTGTCTGTCTGTCTGTCTGTCTGTCTGTCTGTCTTTACATTGAAAAAATCCGCATTGGCACAGGAATTTAATTTAAAATTTCTTTACCTAAATTTGTCCTATCGAGACCAAGTTTAGATTTACTTAGAGTGGTCTCCCCTTGAGTTTAGTTGGGGGTAAAGTGAACTTATCAGTAGGTCGCTTTAAACGATAAAGGCTGGGATTGATCCTACATTATAGAGAAATCACACACACGAATGCACACGCACGCACGCACATAAGCACGCACGCACGCACGTACGCACACATCTGAACGAATGCACGAATACATGCAATAATACATGCACACAGTAATACATGCACGAATGCACACAATAATGCATGCATGAACGAATGCACGAACGGACGCACGAATGCATGCACGCACACACCAACGCACTAATGTACTCACGAATTAATGCACCTACACCCACATACACACACGCACACATACACACACGCAAGTATAGATGCACGCACGTACGGATGTAAAACTAAAAGATGTCCTACGGATATGATTTCATGTTGCCCCACCATTGATTTTGGTTGGGATTAGATTTATTTAAGAATAGGTAGGGAGGGATGAAACTTTGCCATTGTTATAAGGAACTATGAGGTCTAACTTTGATCTTACTAGCAAATCTTTCAGGTTTGGATTTCTATTGTAAGCTATTACTGGTCGTGCTTTGATCGGTTCCTTTAATTTAGATTGCAACTGTGAATATTCGTCTTTCATGGTTTTCGCTAGTTCAACATTACGTCTATTGTATATGAGTTGAAATGGGATAATTTTGTTCTTTTGTGATATTCCTGAATCTACATTTATTCCAAATGGTGCTTTGGTTTGAAGTGTTCTAATCCAATGGCCTTCTCGTATTTTGCGAAATGAACTCGTTTCTTCTTCACTATCGAAGGTCGGAATCTGTTCTATTGGCATGATTTCAAAATGATGCTCAACTGAATGATCAGGAAGCTGGAAATGTTGAGCAATTGGCGTATCTGCTGAGTGAGGTGTTAATATCAGAAACGTGGCGTCTAGCACGCACTCTAAATGCATTTTTTGTTTCACCATCATGCTGTTTCTGGCAAAGGGCACAATTGATCAAAAAGACTACATTCTCAGAATCACAATGCATATTAGTTCGGATATGATATTCATTTTTAGTTTGAAAACTCAGGAATGTTTGTTGGTTTACAATATAGTTGTTTACTTTGCATCTATTTTTGTCACGTTTAGAAACTGATCCATCGTACATGATTGGTTTATTGTGTTTAATTTGGACAGGTTCAAACTCGGGTCCGCTATGAGGTTTTAGATTTTCAAGCTCATTGATGGTGTCTGCTTTAATTTTTCGAAGAAAACGGGCTGAATAGCCTCGTGCTTTGAAAGCATCAAACAGAGTAGAGCATGCACTATTCAGATTTTGCCTGTTGCTAGAGTTTCGAAAAAATCTTATGATTTGTGATTTGATCAGACCTTTAAATGTGTGTGGAGGATGAAATGATTTTTTGTGAAGCAGCTGATGTGAGTCTGTTGGCTTAAAGAATACTTTATATTCTAATTTTCTAGAGGAATCAAATTGAGGACCCTTATAGATCGTGACATCTAAAAAGTCAACTGATGTTCCACTAATAGTAGCTTTTAGCTTGATGTTTGAATCTTGGTTATTTAAAATGAGAAAAAATTCCCCAAAAGTCTTCTTCTGAATGTTGCCAAATTATGAAGATTTCATCTAGATATCTGAGGTAAAGAAGAGGCTTTTTGGTTGATTTGTTCAGTGTCTCCTCTTCCCACTCCGCAACATAAATCGTGGCAAAATTTGGGCTGAATCGTTTACCCATTGCGCATCCACAGATTTGAAGGTAATTTTCACCATTAAATTGGAAATCGTTTCCTTTAAGACTTAGCTCTAATAATTTTAGAATTTCCGTATCTGGTCGATCTGGATCAGGAAATTTGACAAAAGAATTCTTAATAGCATTGACTCCAGCATCAATATCTATATTGGTATACATAGCATCTATGTCTAATGTGACTAAATATGCATCTTTCGGAACTGACAATTTGGATAACTTTGAAAGAAAGTGTTCTGTGTTCTTGAGAAAGCTCTTGTGTCTATTAGCAATGGACTTTAAATAGTAATCAATATATTCTGAAATGCCATAAGACTCACTGCCACAGTCTGAAATGATGGGTCGTCCAGGTGGTGTCAATGGATCTAACCAGGTGCTGATAGGTTTATGGATTTTAGGCAAGATATAAAATGTCCGATTTTGTGGATTATTCTCACCTAGCAGATACTTTAGCTGTTTCATATCGATGTACTTATCTGTATGCAATGAATTAAGTATTTCAATGAAATTTTGTCGGTTTTGAGGCCAAATTAAATTATTAAGTTTTCTGTAATGCCTGGTGTTAGTTAACTGTCTTTCAGCCTCGCGGATGTAGTTTTCTCTAGACATAATCACAGTTGCTGAACCTTTATCGGCTGGTTTTATAATAATATTCTGATTTCTACGTAATTTGTTGATAGCCTGTCGCTCGAGAAATGAAAGGTTTTGCTTATTGTTTGTAACTGGCAATAATCTGGCTATACCAGCAACCATTTTTATGGTAGCCTTAATATTGTCATCAACTAGCCTATCTGGAGGGTCCCAACCGGATTTTCCAGTGAATGGTTTTGACTCTCCATTTAAATTTCGAAAATGATGGGCTATTTTTACTGAATGACCAAAATTAGCTACTTCAATAAGACCTGTGTCTAAAAGCAAATCTAATCCTGTTTTTGGTTTTGGAGTTGGTACAAAAGTAAGACCACGATCGAGAATTGATTTTTCAGATGGTGAGAGATCATAGTCAGCTGCCAAATTGACAAGGTTTGTTCCTAATCCTATGTTAGGAGAGCTATTGCCTTGCCCCATATTTAGTTTAAACTAAGTACCGTCAACCAATGATTATAAATACAATTAGCTGTTTCTTTCGTCCAATGGATTCTATCCTTCTCAACATGAAAATTGGCATCAGAAATTTTGTGGATGAACTTATCAACGTGGCAGTTGGACCTTGCTGATTCGTTGATACGCTTGAGACAGTACTTCTGCCTGTCTGACAAGCTATCAGAGAAGTTAATCTCAGCAAAGTGCAACTCCGCATTAGGGAAGGTGTTCTTAAATTCTCGAGCCATGAACCGGAAATGGCTTGAGGCTTTGGTTGTCATCCTGTCTGTCTGTCTGTCTGTCTGTCTGTCTGTCTGTCGGTCGGTCTGTCGGTCGGTCGGTCGGTCGGTCGGTCGGTCGGTCTGTCTGTCTGTCTGTCTGTCTGTCTGCCTGCCTGCCTGCCTGCCTGCCTGCCTGCCTGCATGCCTGCCTGCCTGTCTGTCTGTCTGCCTGCCTGCCTGCCTGCTTGCCTGCCTGCCTGCCTGCCTGCCTGCCTGCCTGCCTACCTGCCTGCCTGCCTACTTGTCTCAAATCTTAACACAATTCTGGATCTGAGGACATCTTGCAAACTACTTGTCCTATTTGGCTCAAATTTTAACACACGGATTCCACAGCGTTAGTCACGAGCCAAAAAATCCGGAAAATCCATCGTCGTCGTCGTCGTCGTCGTCGTCGTCGTCGTCGTTGTTGTTGTTATTATTATTATTATTATTATTATTATTATTATTATTATTATTATTTCTCAGTACCTAGTGTCTACGGTTTATTATGTGGCTCTCCGGGTAGTACAGGTAAGAACAGACAATCGCCAGTATAGCTACTAAATCATAAATAGGGTCAATGCGAGTATCATAAAATGGACTTTTGTGGCCAAATGATGCTCTTTTCTCTATAAAAACGTGTCCTTTTTTCCAAAAAGTGGTTTGACAATGGCGTTTTAAAGCTCAGCAGGACAAAGGATGATGTTATTTCCCCGCGTTCTATTGTATAGTTTGAGAGTAATAAATTGACCTGGTTTAGGCATATGGGAATCCGACTAATTCCCGGTATTGTAACTTTATCCTATCGCCATCTTTGAGAAAATATCTTCATAATGGACACGATATAGAGGGATTCATTTCTAGCTTGTACCCCGCCCATTTCTAGCTAAGTTCCGCCCACATTCCCAGAATCTAAGTTTCAAGGGACCTATGATACAGGCAAGCTGTTGAATATGTTGAAACTAATGGATTGAGGGCTGTTGCTGGCTTGCTGCCTATGGCTGCAACAGTTCCCAGTCAAATTAGTTTCAAAATATTCAACAGACGGTATATTAAATTAAAAATTCATCAAAGACATACCATTCGTACACAATAGTGACGGACATTTCGATTTTCATGACGTATATATGTCATTTTGATTGTGACGTCAGCTAATCTGTGCCATATTTGATTATGACGTCAGATGCTTGAGTGGCAGATTATATTATATTCGCCCAATGGATGAATTTAGCTTTACTGATATGCCACGACCACCTCTAGCTAATCTCCATCCACTCTTTGTCCCGGGAGAATGGCTTTGCCGGTGCTGGGATCGATCGATTTCGGCACTCCGTGAATCTCAATATCCAGAAAACTATACCGGTAAGCCGTTGAGTACTTTGAAAGTAATTTGACTGGATGCTATTGCTGCCTATGGCAAATTACTTTCAAAATATTTAACTTAATGTTTATTGAATAGTAAAGCCATACAATTCGTACAACTTGACGGACATTTAAGCGTTTATGACGGACTCATTGGCGTCATTCATGACGTAATTGATTTTAACGTCGTCTACGCGTGACGTAGTTGATCATAATGTCATATGATAAACTGGATTCCTTTATCGCAACCAATAATGAAGTTGTGATTTCTTCGCTAGAAATTATGTCTATTTCTTTCACCACACCCCTGTTTGCGATACCAAGCCAGTGTAAAACGTGCGGTGCAGATATGGTAGCCTAAATATTGAAATACCCGAGCAAATATATATTGATCTTAACAATTTCAACAATGAAACCGTTGTCAAATTAGTTTCGAAATATTCACCAGGTTAAATTTCCCTAAGATTAGTTAGAATTGAGCTGTTGCAGCTCAATTCTAACTAATCATAGGGGAATTTAACATGTTGAATATTTCGAAACTAATTTGACTGACACGTCTTGATGTCTACTTCAGGACCAGCTTCCACGTAAATTAATTTCCAAAAATTCAATAGAATGGTTCATATTGTGCGGAACCCTTCAGCTCACACAGTGGTGTTGACAGCTAACGGGGAGGGTGGGTCAACCGCCTTACTGGACATTCAATGAGGGTCTAAGAGATGGTTTGTGCTCCTATTTGAGGGGCGAGGCTCAGGACTCCTCCCCAGAATAAATGTAAGATTATCCGTAGTATGAGTGATGCACGAGCATTAAGTTTACATTGAGATTTGCATGGAGCCTAATCCTCCCTCTCGATCACCATGTGAGATCCGCCCATGTGCGCTCATGTAGGCTATATCCGCGACACAATCTGATAGAAAACGTTGGGTATTGAAGTAGTGAAATTCTATAGGCTAGACACGATGCAAAAACATGTTTAATATTAAGAATAGGATTAAATGAGCGATTTAGAAAAGAGAGGAAATTGGGCCCAGCCTTTACCCGCTCTCCTTATCACTACATCTGGTATTAAAATCAGATATTAAAAGCTATTAATTGTTTGCATATGTAGCTTAAGATCAATAAAACATGTATAGCCTAGATACCACATATTTAAAAAACAGAAATCATAGCCACTAGGAAAAGTTTCCTCAGGGGGTGTGTGGGTGTGGGCGGGGTTGGGGAGGGGGTGGGTGGGTTGGGGGTGGATGGTGTGTGTGTGTGTGTGTGTGTGTGTGCGTGCGTGCGTGCGTGCGTGCGTGCGTGCGTGCGTGCGTGCGTGCGTGCGTGTGTGCGTGTGTGGTGGGGTTGGGTTGGGTGGGGGGAGGGGGTGTTAGGGGGTTGGGGGCGGCTGCTAACGCCTAAACACGCTCCACTCACGTCTGGTGCTGTTTTATCGTGGAGCTTCATGTATGCAAGTTAGGAAGGGGGCACGGGACATGGTTTATGGTGATTGTAGGCCCTATAGATGGTGTGTAATTTAAAATGTTTACCTGGCAATGGAGGAATCCAGTTTTAGCTCTGGCCCGCCCATCTCTAGCTCAGCTCCGTTCACGCGTTGTCCGTGTTAGGATCGATTGCTTGCATTCTCTGAATCTCAATTTCCAAAAAAATATGCAGGTAAGCTGTAGAATATTTTGAAACTAATTTGATTTGGCGTTGTTGCTGCCTATGGCAGCATCAGCGCCTAGTCAAATCAATTTCAAAATATTCAACATAATATTTATTAAATAGTCAAGACATACAATTCGTACAACTTGACGGTCTATTACGCGTATATGACGGACTAAATCGCGTCATTCATTACGCAATTGATTATAACGTCAGCCTCCACGCGACGTTGTAGATTATTACGCCATGTGATTGACTGAGAAACTGGATTCATCAATTACAGATGCTGGTTGAATTAAATGGTATTTAATTTATATTTTCGGGTGGGTTTAATAAATGTGGTCTAATCCACGACCATCCATAAATGGGCCTACTCACCATGACCTTGTGTTGTTGGTCTTGGTGACCTTGCAAATGCCATTGATATTCAAAATCTAGAATCCACCCACATCTTTTTGTTCTTCCTATGACTTATTGATCGAGCGTGGACGAAGTATTAAAGGTTAATAAATTAATATAGGCTAATTTTTAGTTGTCAATTTGAATTAGGGACTCATGTCTCTAATTCAATTTCACACACTTACAAAATTATGTTAATTTATATGGAATGAAATTATCATATGTTAAGATTTATTTGGTTTCATTACATCTAGGCACACATCTTAACCCAGCAGGCACATGACGTTGTTTCAACGTTGAATCCACGTTGAAATCACGCCATGGTGTGATTTCAACGTTGATTCAACGTTAAAACAGCGTCATGTGCCTGCAGGGAAGCCTCCAAAACTATATAACAATTTTATTCTCAAGCAATCTGTTGAGAATCGGCAGCATCTTTAACAATAGCAGAGGGACCTATTTCTAGCTATGCCTGCCCATTTCTAGATAGATCCACTTCTTGCGATTCGAAATTTTGAAACCAGAATTCCCAAAATCTAAATTTCCCGGTAACTATACGGGCACACTGTTGAATATTTTGCAACTAATTTAACTGTATGATGTTGAAGCTAGGCAGCAACAATTCCCAGTCAAATTAGTTTCAACATATTCAACAGAATGTTTATTAAATTATAAATTCATCAAAGACATACAATTCATACACTTTCCTAGACGGACTGCCGAAGGTTGTGTCTGGGATACGTCATTCTGATTGTGACTTCAACTAACATGTGACGTATTCGATAATGATGTCAGCTACATGAGTGACTGATAGGATCCCTCTATTATCGTTTAAAATCTTTTAGAGGTCTTTTCCAAATTTGGCAAGGTTACTAATACATGTGTATGAGTTGTGGTTTAACTTTGGTGTAGCCTATAGTTCATCAAACCATTGATTCTTTTATATGTACATATTTTATAGTATTTCTTCTACATATGGCATAGTTGAATTCTTGATAATTATTTTCAAAAGAAGCTGGCTGATAATCATCATTGGTGTCAACGAGTTTACGTCAAATTGTTTCCCCAATATCTAGCATGATTTAGCCACAGAACCAGAATCCTATATATTAAAATGGAATGAGTTGTTTCTTTTTTCGTTCTTTTTATTCCAGTATTGAATCTATGCAAAAGCCAGACACATCTACTAATAGAGGGAGAGAACTCCTACATAGAAGCGTCGGGAATGTGGAGTAATACCCCATGCGCATGTCACGTAACATCTAACACTACTGATAGACAAATGGCGTATCTCGTAATTTCTCTGAATTTGACCTCGGATCCAGGAATAACTCACGGTCCGACTCCAGGACAGATATCTTGCAATGGGTTGACACGGATTTATGAAGAACGTGTGATTCGGAAAGATTTACTGTGTTATCAAGGGGTGACGGCATTCGTGGCATCACCTCGGCAGGATGTAATATATAGCATAGAACACGGCCGACCAGATGACACTGCACAAGAAGTGAGACCAATTTGTATAACGCTCAAGCCAACATCTTTAGGTAGGTAACTGTGTATATTGAAACCACACAGTTAGCTCGACAAAGTATACATATTATTCACAGAGAGAATGCCCTTATCCCTTAAAAGAAAACTCGCCTCATCTTATAAGCGTGATATCCATTCCGGCGATAAAATACCCCACAGGCACTCACGCACACACCCACAGATGCACGCACGCACTATGCATGAAATTCCGACTTTAATAGCAAAATCCTGATACATTTCAACAGGCTGCCATGATTTACTTTTAAACCAATCGTACACTGTCTTCTTTGGTAGGCGTATATACACGCTAAATCATATAGGCGCAAACTAGTTTGATAAGTTTTTGAATATTGTGAAACTAAACTAATCTGACTGGAAGCTGTTGCTGCCTTAGGCAGCAGAAACAGCTTTCTGTCAAATTACTTTCAAAATATTCAACATTATAACAGTTACATAGTGAAGAATGTGTTGTATCTGCGCCTACATGGCATCTCATACTTTCGGTCTAGGAGAGAGAATGCGACTTTAGCTCAACACTAACGAGATGCTGAAAAAGGAATCTATCGTGAAGATTTAAGATGAGATGTGTGTCCGTTTAATTTAAAGCAATAGGCAGGAAAATAGAGATGTTCTTATCGATAATGCACATTTCCAGACTAAGAAACGGATGTGCGTGCGTGCGTGCGTGCGTGCGTGCGTGCGTGTGGGGATTAGATTAAGATTTTAGTGTGTTATACATTTCCTTTACAGGCAATGGTTATGTGAAGATTATTTGTGACGAAAAGACAGAAGTTACAACCACAACATCCATCTCTACATCTACGACCGAAGCCATCACAACATCATCTACTACTGAACGCTTAACAACTCCCACTACCACTATTACTCAGCCCACAACTACAAGAAGCACCGCTGCACCCACAACGCAAACATCCACTGCTCCACACATAGCCACTAATAGCACAACGACGACCACACCATCTACTGCGGTAACCGCAGCAACAGCAACTAGTGCTGCACCCACGAGCACTGATACATCTACAACTACAACTACTGTTGCCCCCACAATCACACTAATTACTGCTACTCCTACGATCACAACTACGGATGCACCCACAACCTCACCAACTGATGCACCCACAGTCACAACTCCTGATGCACCCATACCTACAGCTACTACTGCAACGTCAATCACACATACGGATGTGCATACAACCACACCATTTACTACTGCGCCTACAGCTATTATTACCAATGCATCCACAACGACTACTACTGCTGCGCCCATAACCGCTATTACAACTGCTGCGCCAACAAGCAATATTACATCATCTGCGCCAACAAACCTTACTACCTCTGCTGTGTCCACAATCCCTACTTCAACTGCTGCGTCAACAACCCCTACTACAACTACAGCACCCACACACCCTACTGCAACTGTTGCGCCAACAACCCCTACTACAACTGTTGCTCCAACAACCCCTACTACAACTGTTGCTCCAACAACCCCCACTATAACTGTTGCTCCAACAGCCCCTACTACAACTGTTGCTCCAACAACCCCCACTACAACTACAACACCCACACACCCTACTGCAACTGTTGCTCCAGCAACCCCTACTACAACTGTTGCTCCAACAACCCCCACTACAACTGTTGCTCCAACAACCCCTACTACAACTGTTGCTCCAACAACCCCTAGTACAACTGCTGCGCCAACAAACCCTACCACAACTCCCGCGCCAACAAACCCTACTACCACTGCTGTGCCCACAACCCCTACTTCAACTGCTGCGCTTACAAGCCGCACTACAACTGCTGCGCCAACAACTCATGCTACAACTACAGTGCCCACAACCCCTACTACAACTGTTGCGCCAACAACCCCTCCTACAACCGCTGCACCAACGCCCCCTACTACAACTCCTGCGCCAACAACCACTGCTACAACTGCTGCGGCAACAAACCCTACTACCACCGTTGCCCCAACAACACCAAGTACTACCACTTCTGCGTCCACAACACCAACTACTACTGCTACTACTGCTACTTCTACATCCACAACCACTAATACGTCTACTGCCTCATTCACAACCACTATTACTACTGATGCACCCTCGACAACTACACCTACTATCACACCTACCATCACACCACGCACTCCTTACCAAACTTCAACTGCAAAACCCAACACATCGTCATCCACCGATGGGCCCATAACAGCCACATCGAAAACATTTCCACCCAGATCATCTCGTCAACCTAGCAGTACAGCAACGCAAACAACACAGACAACGTCATATACTAATCTTTCTGACGGAACAACTGACGGAAGCGGAGGCGAAGTTGGAACAGTCACCACCCTAATACCAAAGTCCGACACTGTGGTAATACAGGATGACCGTTTGCGTGAGTAATTCACTGATACGTGACCAATCTATAATTCCGAAATCTAGATATATTGACACATATTATTATGGAACTATGTCATGTGAAACAGTAGACTTAGTGCTATTTAGATCCGGAACGGAGCTAGCTCATGTTGTTGTCACCGCACCTCGCCCACCTTTAAAGTTTAAAGTCATTACTACTCTGTTATTGATGAACGGATCTCAATAAACTTGAGGAGGGTAACTCTCGACATCATAGTGGAATCCGATTTTCGACCCCCCCCCACCCGGTCTGGTAGCTTTTTGAAGGACGATGAAGGGGTCTTCATAAATCTTATACAAGTATTCGTGGCTTTACGTTAAATTGTTGACGAGGAATTGAATCCGCAAATGGCGACAGCGCCTAGCATCGTAGCCCACAAATTCTTCACCCCCCCCCCTCTCTCCCCCCCCCCCCCAACGCAACGCTGCAAGAAAGAAGCTTGCTGGGTAACCGAACCAGTCATTCTAGTGGCAAGTTTTCAATTCTCTTCTCTTGACCTGCAAATGGATACTGGGTTAAGCCAAAACTTGAATTTTCGTTACCATTCCCCCTTTAATGGTCAAGCCGGTCAAAAATTTCAGAGGTAAATTTACAAAAAATCGTCTTCTAATATTAAAATTTCTTGAAAAGTGTTGACCATTAAAATGCTTAGTCGATATAAGAAGTAGTTTTAGCGCTTTGAGATGGTGTTGATACAAGAGGGTTAATGTTTATAGATGTCGTGGGTGATATTCTAGCGTCAGAATTTTTATTCAACTCTCATGGGCTTTAGAAGGGCGCCCCGCCCTTTAAATCTTAAAATCGTTACTCCTCTATTATTAATGAATGGAGCAAGATAAAACTTGAAGAGGGTATTCTAGACGGATGCGTTGACATCGTGAAGAGGCCTGATTTTCTATTTATTCCCTGCCAGATTTTAGAAGGGTGTTCAGTTTTAAATTTTGAAATCACTGTTTCTCCATTTTTGACGAACGTCTCTCATAAAACTTGAAGGGTACTCTGGAGTAACTATTTGTAGCGTGATAGAGCCCACATTTTAATTACTCCCAGATGTGGCATAGAAGTGAGCACCACCCTTAAATTTACAAATCCGCAAACAAGTTGTGGAATTTCTAAATATTAGCTCATATGAGTCTTTTCTAGTTTTTCAACGTTACAAAATCTAATGAAATTACCAATTTCACAACTATCCTATAAGCAATAATTATGCCTCATAAACGCTAAGCGAAGTTGCCCTTGATATTTTGTACATGAAAGTCGGATTGGAACCAAAATACAATTAATATGCCGACTCTACTGTTTTACATTTGTGAGATAGGAATCTCAGCGTGATGATTCTCACGGTCTACATTGGATTTCGGGCTTTCCAAGAATCTGGATGTGATCACGAGATCAAGCCAGGTTACCTGAATGACGAGACTGTCGTTTCCCGAGATCCAAAATGGATGTCTTCCATTCTAAATGAATCATGTAGACTGAGGGTTGAAGTTGTAACATGGTTGTCAAACACGAATAGACATGAAGCTATGACCCATATTTTCAAATTGATGAGCCATGTCATAACGGATTTGTTGGGAGAAAACCGTCAAGGGCACACCTACCAGATACCGCCAGATTGAACACGATTAATCCAGTACCTATTGTTGCACACTATTAAGGGATTTCCTCCACATGATTGGGTTTCTCAACTGCGTTACCTCCGAATAATCCTAATCTGGTTATGATAATATATCTGATTGGTCAAAAGGAATTGCATTAAGTTTTATGATTGGCCAATGTGACA
This sequence comes from Chaetoderma sp. LZ-2023a, assembly GCA_034401795.1. Taxonomy (NCBI): domain Eukaryota; kingdom Metazoa; phylum Mollusca; class Caudofoveata; order Chaetodermatida; family Chaetodermatidae; genus Chaetoderma; species Chaetoderma sp. LZ-2023a. The sequence continues at coordinate 95,704,810 of CM067374.1, read as the reverse complement.
TCACGAAATTAGCTGTTGTGTTTGACAGGTACTCAAGGTCACTTGCATGTTTGTATATAGGCAGTTGCCTGGCTTATAAAGCCATTACTCGGCCATATGATAATCAAGATCAGTTTCTCGTTTATAAGCTCAATTGCTTTTCGTAGTTCTTGATTATTCCAACATAGAATTATTAGCACATATTGATATATGATATATGACTTTAGTGTCTAATATGAAACCGCCTGTAGATTGATTAATTTAGCCTTGTTATTTACAGTAATGAAATATTTGGCCACCAAAATTATTTAACCTAACTCAAGCAGTTCTGTAAATAAGCTATTTCTTGCATCAGTGAGAAAGAGACACATCTCTTAACTAGATCTTCTTCTTTTGATTTCAAGCTGTGGATTGGGTCACAGGCCAGAATAATTATTAGTCATTATCAGAGCCCTACTCACGTCTTTCTTGTAAGAATAGGACCTGATATTCTTCAATGTGTTATTCAGTTGGTTCATACACTCTCGACAAGGGATCCTATCTAACATCATAATCAATGGACCTTTCCTGTTTTAGCTATGCCCCGCCCATTTCTAGCTAAGCTCCACCCATACCTCAATCGTGGTGGGGCCGATCGATCCCTGAACGCCATAACTATCAATTTGAAGAAATCTATACACGTTAGCTGTTAAATATTTTGGGACTAATTTAACTGGATGATGTTTCTATGGTAGCAACAGCGCCCAGTCAAATTAGTTTCAAAATATTCAACAGAATGTTTATTAAATGGTAAAGACATACAATTAATACAACTTGTCGGACTATTAAGCGTTAATGACGGACTATATCTAATCACTAGTGACATCATGTTTATAATGTCAGCCTACACGTCACGTAGTTGATTATGACGTCATATGATGGAGGGATAAACTTAGAAAGGTCCATTATGCCACATGTTGGCTGACGTCACAATCAAAATTAGGTAGCTCAGTTACGAAAATCGAAGTCTTTCCCAAATATGTACGCATTCACTGTCGTTGATGAATTTACACTTTAATAGGTATTAACATGTGTTGAACAATTTGAAACAAATTTGACCGTAGCTGTTACGGTCATAGGTAGCAACAGTTTCCGGTAAAATTTCAAACTATTCAACATCTTGCCTTTATAGTTACCTAGAAATGTATATTCTTGTAATTCAGATTTCAAAGTTTCAAATCGATTCAAAACGTCTAGACGTGGTTGGGCGTTCCTAGAAATGGGCGTGGCATAGCTAGAAATGTATCCTTCTGTTGCCTAGACAGTAAAGGGGTTAACATGAACTAGAATTCCTTCACATATTATATTTGTCACTAATTCAAGTCTCCAGAGAATTGTATGTCTCTAGTATTTAATAAACTTGCTGTTGAATATTTTGAAACTAATTTGACTGGACGCTGTTGTTGCCGTAGACAGCAACAACGACCAGTCAAATTAGTTCCAACATATTCAATAGCTTACTCGTATAGTTTTCTGGAAATTGATAGTGAGGGAGTTCAGAGATCGATCGATCCCCACACGGACGTGGTGTGGGTGGAGCTTAGCTCGAGATGGGCGGGGCATAGCTTAAAGTGGAAAGGTCCATTATACTATTCTTATGACATTTATATTATTTCCAGCTCTGATTCTGGGCTTGTCGGTTGCAGGAGGGCTTATTCTGATTGTCATCACAATTCTCACCGTCTTCATCTGTTGCAGGTAATATGTCCATCAAATTATCCAGAGGAAATTCGTTTTTCTGTCACAGATAATCAACGGATCCGATCTGTCACTCAAGTAGCTGACATCATAATCAAAATACGTCACTCGTTAGCTGATGTCGTATTCAAATAACGTAGGTCCAAATGAAAACGTGCACAGGACGGACAGTAATCGTATGAATTCTATGTATTTTAGTGAATTTGGGGGAGGGGGCGGGGGTGGGGGGGGGGAAGGAGTAGTGTGGTGGGGATGTCCTCAAAAACCAATTTTTGGAATTTATACTGTATACATGATGCCACCACAATTAGGTCATTAGGAAACCAGTGGGCGGCAGCGGTAGCATTAATTATATAAATTGAAACATATTGACAATATGATACTCTCCTTTTTGTCCTTATCGCATGTATTGGCCACCAAACCTAGAAATAAGTCATTGGGAACAAATCCACATACTCTCCCTTGCCCCACCCCACCCCACCAACGTACTTGTCTGCGTTCTCATGGGCACATGTAATGCGCCAGATATTGAATTTGCCACGGGACCAATATCGAATTCTATATCGACGCGTCCGGTGATCAAGGCGCAGGGATAATGTTGAATACGATATCGGTGCGCCAGCTGATTAACGGAGTGGAGGGATCAATATCGAATTCGGTAACAGCATGCCCATTAGTCAACAATGCATGAGAGATCGATATTGAATTCGATATTGGTGCACCCATTGGTCAACGGGTTCACGCGTGGGCATTTGACGAGTGGGACCAATATTCAAGTCTATATTCCCCCGCACAGTTGACCAAATGGCGCGCCAATAAAGAATTCGATATAGATCAACGCGTGACCAACAGGTCAAATTCTGTATTGGCGCATTACATGGAGGCATGTAGCCAGTGACTCAACTTCTTTCCGAAGTGGAGTCTGTGTATCAGGCTAACTTCATGTAGGAGTCCTCTAGTCGAAGGCGATATTCGGACATCTCGCGTGATCTGAATTATTGGACTATATTTCCGAAATTACTACGTGTATGTTGCATTAGAAATGCCATTGTACCTACAGTGCAGCTTAGAGATAACTATATATATTTCCAAAACAAAATAACCGCACTGTTGACTATTTTGGATTTTGTTTGGTTGGAAGCCATTGCTGCCTAAGTCAGCTATGGCTGCCAATCAAATTAAGTCCAGAATATCTAATAGCACATTTCTTACACCGTGTTAAAACTTGTACTATCTAACGTGTTCCTGTTTTTGTTTTGGAAGCCTGTTAACCTATTTCTGAACTGTACTGTACTTATGATCTAGGTATTGTTGCTCTATTAGCAGCTTCCATGTTATTAACACATGTTCCTTTATTTGTCAGGGTCCGTAGAGCCACCAAAGCTGGCAGGTATCTGTCCAGAGATGCGGAAAGTAACACTCAGAATCCAAATGGTGATAGAGAAAAACGTGTGAGATTTAAGATTTACACTCGGGCGAATGGTCATGCGGTAAACGGGGTCGCTAACCACCAAAAACCGGATCAACCAGGCGTTTCAGTGTCCTCTCATGTGAATGGCAAGACGAGTGAAGGTCAGCTTAACGGAAGGAAAAGTGGCGGTGTTAAGAGTATTGAACGGTTCTTAGGTATAGATGATCGGGATTCCAGAAAGCATCGTAACGGAACACCTGATTCGGCGCTTAAGAATGTTAAGTCTATTTTGAAAAACAATGGTAAGCATAGTGATAGCAATGGCGGGAGCTACGAATCAGATGACCCCTTCGATAAGAATAACATTTATCAGTATAGAAATCAGTTGACAGATAATTCTACATGTTTGAATGGCCATGACAGGGATACGAATCTCTACACCCAAGCCATTGTATCGCTTCCAAGAAGTGAACTTTCTGTTTCGCATCTAAAGCCGGTATGGACTGCATCTAAACCTTCCTATACCGTAGGTATGGGTAGAGGAATAGACAATATTAGTAGCCCTGCCAAAAGGGAGTTAGAATGGACTACTGCCTATAGAGAAACATTGACACCAAATTCTGACGCACATGGTCCGCCGAACAAAGCGAGCACCATCATGGATCCGAAGATGTGGATGCCGCCAATTACCAAAGACAACAGAGAGAATAGAAAATTAAACATGAAGAGATTTCGTTATGAAAGAATAAAGAATATGAAACTAGCGAAAGAACATCAGAATCCAAATGAACTGATAGTTTCCACGGAACTTAATGATTGGATAAACTCAAATGTGGCGAAGAAAGTGTCGTTCGGTAGGTTAAATACGGTACGAGAGACAAATAAAAATGTGCGATTATGATATTGTAAATTACTCCGTTACTCTAATTAATATCCTTCCGAAATCTAAGTTATTGTAAATGTATCCAAGTTTACATTTTACACAAATCGATCGTATGTATAAATGAGCATTTAGATTAAGATATCGTCGATGAATGGTATGCGTGAACGAAGAAATGCATTATGTGTTCGTGTATGCTTCTAATCTAATGTATTTTTCCAGTTTATCTATCCGTCATATGACGTCATAATCAACTGCGTGACGTGTAGGATGACATCATGATCAATTACGTCACGAATGACGCCGTCATAAACGCTTAATAGATAACCACTAGTTAGCTAGTCAAGTTGTACGAATTGTATTTCTTTACTGTTTAATAAAGATTTATTTGAATATTTTGAAACTAATTTGATTGGGCGCTAGTATAGTATATCTGTATAGTTTTCTGGAAATTGATCGTCAAGAAGTTCAATGATCAATCGATCCCAACACAAGATAGGTGTGGGTGGGTGGAGCTTAGCTAAAGATGGGCGGGCACAGCTAAAACTGGATTCCTCCATTATTATTAGAACAGCCTGGGAGCTGAACACTTGCTGCATCCGACTTGTCGCTCCATTAATAGATGTCAAACCAAAGTGCATTAATTCCATAGGAAATATATTATTTCTAGTACTACAATGCATGTGCTGATCTGTGATAGTGCTATAGAATGTGTGTCAGTGACGTTGTTAAACCCTGAGATGTCAGTGTCTCGGATTGAAGACATATATCCAGGAAAGCTGTTGAATATTTAAAAACTAATTGGACTGCGAGCTGTTGTTACCATAGGCAGCATGTTCAACTCCCTGGCTAATTAGTTTCAAAATAGTCAACAACATATTCCTTACATCACAAAGAAAAGAGTTAACACAGAGAGACTTGGTATTCGTGTTTGTCTTGTGGGAGTGAGAACCTGATTCGAGCATCGTATCTTTTAAGGCGAACAGTATTGATGTATAATAATATATCGAGCATACACATGTTTCGTCAGTGCGCTTAATCACACTTGTGTGTTAAATTTTGTTTGAATCGTGTCGTCATTCTACCACAAGGTTCTTATAGGAATAACAATATAAGAGTGTTGATGTAAAAATATTGTATTGCTGAAGATTCTGCAACTAATGGATGGATCCGAGCTGTGACTCACGTATTTGACGTCATAGTCAATTACGTCACATGTAGGCTGACACCACAATCAAAATGCATACTATCATGCTGTATCTAGCCCCGTCATGAACATTGAATAGTCCGTCAAGTCTACGAATTGTATGTTTAGATTTACTGTTTAGTAAACATTATGTTGGATATTTGGAAATTAATTTGCCTGAGCGCTGTTGCCGTCATTGGTAGAAACAGCAACCAGTCAAATTAGTTTCAAAATATTCAACAGCTTGCCTGTATAATTACCTTGAAAATTGGATTCTGATAATTGAGGGTTCAAAGTATATAAACCGACCCCAGCATACGCAAACAGTGGGCGGAGCTTAACTAGAAAAGGGTTGGGCATAGCTAGATATGGATCCCTCTATTCCGCAAAACTACGTGCCAAAATATGCGGCGCAACCCGCGTATCGGATTCTGCACGTCTCTGCGACGATAACTAACACGTGGAATCATAGATTTAATGTGATGTTTAAGTGTGATTATAATGAGGATGGTTATGTTATGTAATTGAATAAAAGTGTACTGATTTTGACTCGTGCTCGTGGGCAGTGCTGTTTAATGAGTATGACCAGAAGTCTGGTGGGGTTGGGGTGGGGTGGAGGGGGTTGGAATGTTCCAACCTCTCAAAATGATCATGTGTGGTGTTACGTCTTGTGTCTTAGTGTTTGGAGTGTTCACCTTTGGAAGAAAGCACCAAATTTGGGTACAATGAATATTTAATTTGTACTAATCCTGATATAGGACACCCATTTTGGGATTCTTAGCATCACCTAATGAGAATACATCGAATATTACGACCGCGAGTATATGCTAAATTCCAGTATGGTCATATCCCCGTTAAGGTCATCGTCACGAGATAGAAGTAAATATCGTACAACAACGTTTTGTCAGTCACCAATTATGCGTTTGTGAGGAGCTTATCTACGTCATTCATGACGTCATTGATTATGACGTCATCCCATACGTCACGTAGTTGATTATAACATCATATGATGGAGGAATAAACTGGAAAGGTCCGTTTCTGTCTCTGTATATTGACATGTCTTCTTCTTCTTCTTCTTCTTCTTCTTCTTCTTCTTCTTCTTCTTCTTCTTTTTATTATATTATTGATACAAATATCCTGTTTAAAATATTTATGCCACATTTTTACTTCAATGTCACCGGTCACATGCACGCGTCAGACAAGTCCTCATTCTTGGCCACATGCGCATTGCCGACGAGCATAGGGCCCTCATCATCTTCAATGGCATTCGCAGGTGGGGCCGTGGAGGAGGCTACATACGTACCCGACTGCCTGGGGAATGCATATGCACCTGCGAGGGCTGGCATGACATTGTCCATAGGCAGGCCGTGCACCGGGGCTGCGCTCGTGTGAAGGGCATAAGCCACACTAGCACGCCCTGGGTTGTCCCTATAAGATTCCACTGCTAAGCGTGGTATCTTATACGGGCGGCCGTCCCCTCAAAATCGGCCTACAGGTTGAATCATGAAACCCGCTCCCGAGGGATCAGTACCATAGGTGCGAGCGGCCGCACTGCACTCCCCATGAGGAGAGTATAAACGTTCGCATCCATTGCTTCATGATCGTCCCGTGGGCCGAGCAGGTAGTCTTTGTCATCTTCCTGGTCAAGAAAATTAGTCTCCGGGTTAGCAAAGAAAGCTAACCCAGACTGACCAGGAGAATGCCCATAGGCAGATGATGAGGGTACTCCGTGAGTGATCGTGGTCAGGCCCGCTGGTCGGGTCCCGCCTGATGCTACTCGCGCCACTGGATCACCAGGCAATGCGAACATCAAGCCTGGGTCCAGGTCGGCCCCCCCTAGATCACTAACTTTGTCCGAACTAGGACGGCATGATCCAGGGACGGGGACTATCGGCACTGAGGTCGATGCGCAGGTAGTTGAAACACCTGTTCACGGCAACACGCTGCGAAGCATGTCAGGCATCAGGTCCTTCAAAGTCCTGCGCATCTCACTCACTCACTAACTCTACCTGAAAGGCCTTCAGCTCACCCTTCTCGGAGGCCTTCTTCTTACCCTTCTCCTCCTTCCTCACCCTCTTGCTGTCCTCTGCCATCATCTTCGCCCGAGAACAGAAGAATTCAGAGTTTAGATCCCCCACTCTTTACAAATAGCACATTTGCTAGATAGTCTACAATCGGTGCAAGATGAGCAGAGGTGGGTGAGGAATCTAGCCTTAAGATGCTTCATACAAGACGGGCATGGTGATTTCTGCAAAGGTAGACATACGAAGAGAATGAGTATTTTAGTTTGTCAATTTAGTTAAAAATTTAAATAAAAAGACAAACTCGAGAGAGAAGACAAGCACTTTTATTACTGACAACCCCGAAGGGACAGATGTCTTCTTAAAAAATAAGGAATTGAAATCATAGCCAGGGATAACATGAGAATGTTGGAAATAAGAGAAGACTGATTATGACACCCAGTTATCTCTACACATTTATAACATAATAACGATAATGACATCAAGAGATCCGCTATTTTTAAAACAAGATTATGACGCCAAGGAAAAGGGGGAAAATGGTTGATTATGACATCAAACCTCAATGCAAAAGCCCCTTCAATGGGAGGAGATATTGGATTATGAATGCAGGAAATACCTAGGACCACATACATTCATCACTCAAGAATAATATAATACTATAATTATATATCCGAGAACCCATGCACAACCACGAGAGAGAATACAGTGCACTAAGGTTGGCAGCAAAAATTGATAAACATTTCAAATAATTAGGTGCCATAACTAATGAACTCCCTTATCCTGAGCACAGGTAAACCATCGTCCATACCATCCGCCGAGTCTGTAGAGTCTGAAGAAGGGGATGGGACAAAATGAGGGAGATATTTTCGTTTTATATCTCTGACCCGTAGACATATCAGATGATAAGTCAGAAAAAAGAGAGGTGATCAACTTCTGAGTGAAGAACAGGAGCTCTACCATTCTAATATGAGCATGCAGACAGAGACATACAAGGGATTAGTAGAACCTAGGCGCTGGGATAATTTAACAAGGATTACCAGCGCCTAAAATACGTGCTAACGCCAGGTCGGCTACGAACGAAAACCGGTAACATATAAAAGTTACAAGTCTTTAAATAATATATGGAACAATATCACCTTAATGGATAATGAGGCAGACTCCTCTGATGCTTTGGATTCAGCCGTAGTGAAATGAATGAAAGAAATTGAGCGAAAATTCAACAAAAAAGAGCTTTAAATTGTTGTCAATGTTGATGATAAGACAATATATTAGAAAACGGAAGTACCATTATGCGTATGCGCAGAGGTGGGGTCTGACATGTGCATGACTGTGTACATTCCACCTGCCCAGTAGGGGCACCTAACGTTTTATAATTCTGAATATTATTGAATTTAGAGCCGATATGCTAGTATATCAAGAGTGTTAGGGAGGTAAGTATGTTATCATGATGGGAAAAGGTAGGAATCACTCTTATAAGGCGGCAGATTTTTGATAGCAACCTTGCATTGTTGGTGGAGCTGGGCTTATGGAATTTGAAGAAGTTAGGTCTTATATAGTAATATGGAGGTAGTAATTCTTGTCGGGTTTGTTGAAAAAAGCTACAGATAAATATGTAATAGAACTCGTCCCCTATATCATCTTTTACACAAATGGAGCATTTCCTCTCTTCTCTGCGGGTTCCAGTCCACCTCCCTTTCTCTATTGGGAGGTGGTGGTCGCCTGTTCGGAATCGCGCGAATAGCATCCTCCTACTGTCCCCACATCTTAAAATATCTTTTTCCATTTCCCTATTAGGTTTGAAACTGTTATAGACCCTTCCAGGATATACCCTTATCTGTGTGCCATGTCTGTATAAATTGATCTTCTAATGATTTTGTAATCGTTGTCTGTATTTGATTGGACGTGTTGACTGTTTGATTTGTCCAAATGTAGCTGTGTCCTGTATTATCCAAAATAGCTTTGATGCAATTTAGCCACCTATAATGTGTTCCGTTTTGATTGTAGTCAGTTAGCACGTACCTGTACAGTGTGAGTGCTAATTTGGTTTCTTTACCTGTTATACGTTTTATCCAGTAGGTTATCATTCGTTGTCTTATGACCACATTTATAGGTATTTCCCCAAGTTCCCCATATATCATAAATTTCTTATACAGTGGACAAGACACAGCGAAGAAGGTTGAAGAAAGATTGATTGCAGCTGAAACAAATTTTCAATTCTTCAGCTGAAGAACACAGTTACTCATCATCATCATCGTGGTGGTCGTCGACGTCATCCCCCTCCCCGACCCTCACCCCCATCCCCGCCACCGCCACCACCACCACCGCCGCCGCCGCCGCGATCACCACCACCACCACCACCACCACCACCACCACCACCACCACATCATCATCATCATCATCATCATCATCATCATCATCATCATCATCATCATATTATTATTATTTTTAATATCTTTTGCAAACGCATCAAAATATTTTTGTTGGCAATTATTGAGCGCTAAAATAATACTACAATATGAAAGAACTAAGAACAATGTTAGAAATGTCGAGAGTGGGGTTATCTTCGGACAAAATACAGATAGGTCAACGTCAGTCGCGCAAAGAGGGACCAGCCAAAATCAATTCTTTTGCAGCCGCTCAAGGAGGCGCAACTCAAACATTATACCTGCGACATCAATGAAAGCAATGACAAGATCCAGACTGTCACTCAAGTAAACTGACACCATCATCAAATACGTCACTAATTGTTAGCTTCCGTCACAATCAAAATGACGTCCCAATATTCTAAATTATAGATGCCGATGTCTTTGATACATTTGCAGCTTAATAGTCACCCCGCTGAATATTTCGAAAATAATTTAGCAACAACCCCCAGTCAAATTAGTTTCAAAATATTCCACGGGTTACCAAAGTTACCCGTATAGTTATCTCGAAATTAGGGTTCTGGGAATTAAAGGGTTCGAATCGTTAAAATCGAATCAAGCACACGTACAAAGTTGGCGGAGCATATCTAGGAATGGATCTGTTTATTGGTGGCATTTTTATGAGGTAAATCCGCGAAATAGCCTGGTGTTCTATGCGAATCTGCGATGAAACGCCTTTTAAATTATTTTGCACTTACACCGTTGACATTTTGGAAATCCTTATTCGCATTTTCCTGTTTATTGAGCGGTAACTCAGATAAGAAACGATCGCCAACCTCCTACTTTGGCTCGCTAGAAGCGCGTTATATACATAATTCTAGGTAATAAATTCATCTAGGTCTATCAACTAACCTATCTTTGACATATTTAAGAATTGTTATTCTCATTCAGTCAAATATCCGCACGGAGTAACTCACTAGGACGATCCACTGTCGGCTATATGGCGCCGAAGTGGTTTCGACGGCTCCAAATTGAGCACTCTCTTCAATTTCCGGTTACATTTTAGCTCGAAGACAAGAAGGAAGTTCCCTAGAAATCGCGTAAGTAACAACTTAGCTAGTATAGAGTCTAACAGTCTATGCAAGGTCGCGGAAACCAAAAAATTATTCACTCCCGGTGCTTACCGGTATGCAAAGATCAACAACATGGCGGGAACCATTGGTCAGACTTTGAAAAAGTTTGAGTAGTGAATTACGGAGTAGTACAGACTTTAGTGACATGTACAAGAGCTCCGTTTAAAGGTGCATATTCACACCAGAATGCCTCTATTTCAATTTCGCAACTTAAAAAATTATATTAATTTAATTGGAATGAAAATATCATATGTTAAGATATATTTCGTTTCATTACATATAGGCTCACAGTTTAAGCCTCTAAAAGTATATAATTCAAACAATTTTATTTTCAGTAATTTTGCTGTGAATATGCACCTTTAATCAGACTCATAAAATTGTCATTGGTTCCACTAGCTTGCTATTGACATCAATCCGTTTAACCATTCTGCAGTTGTAGTTTACGCTTGAGTTGGCGGTCGGGCATGCGTCCTTGCGTACGCGCGGTTGCGCGTGGGTGCAAGCGAACGTGACTAGGTGGTGGTAGTGGTGGTGGTTATGCTGATGGTGATGGTGCTGGTGGTTGTTATAGAGGTGGTGGTATTAATGGAGCTACTGGTTGTGGTGGTGGTGGTGGTGGTGGTGATGATGCGGGCGGGCGGGCGGGCGGGCGGGCGGGCGGCCGAGCGAGGAATGGAGGGATGTAGGGGAGAGAGAGAGAGAGAGAGAGCGAGAGAGAGAGAGAGAAAGAGAGAGAGAGAGGGAGGGAGGGAGGGATGGAGGGAGAGAGATTATTACATGGCTGTTTCCCTTCAACTGCATCAGTTAGAATTGCGCTTTGTTAGGATTAAGTTAGATTAATTTAATTAAATGTAATCGCGCATTTGAGACTAGGTGCTGCATCGCTTTTGAAAAGCCATAAAAATGTTTCAACGGAAATATCGGAGAGCCGGCGACATGACTGAGTTCTGATATCGAATGTGGTCACTAAGGATGTGGTCAGTCGCGGTATGAAATAATATTTGAAGCCACGTGGATGTGGTCAGTCGCATTATGAAATGGGATTTGAAGCCACGTGGATGTGGTCAGCAGCGATATGAAATGGCATTTGAAGCCACGTGGACGTGCTTCTGTACCGCGCGTACTACGGCTATCTAGCTTCAAAGTACAAACTACCAATTTTTCGTGTCTTAAAAGATACGTCCTCCCTCATACTTAAGTAGATTTTACAGCATTGTCTTTTCAACGGGCAGCTTTCAAAACCCTCTTCAGCAGACTTGATGCATGTCACTGCACACATCTACAAGACATTACAAATCATTGCGGGCCACACAGTCTAATAACAAATGCAGCGCTATAAAAACTGTGTAATACAGAACCAGTATCTGTGAGGGTAGCGCAACAGAGATGGTCTATGTTCGGATATATTCCATGAATGCCAGAAAATATGCCTTCCTGGAAAGCGCCCTAGAATTTGCTATGGTAGGTGCCCCGTGTATCGGGCACACAAAGGACGCCACAGCATCAGCGTGTTTTACGAGCAGACCTCAGGATATAGCATTAAGAAGAAGCACGTAAAGAAGCTCAGGATACTCAGGATGCTCGCAGTGGACAAGATCGGAGAAATACTGATTGCAGCTGAAAGTCATCGCGGTTGTCGACAACGACGATGACTACACCACCACCACAACCACCAACACCACCACTACAACCACCACCACGACCACCACCACCACCACCACCACCACCACCGCCATCACCACCACAATCTCTTCAATGTTTAAGATGCATTGTTCTTTTAGAGACAAGGGAAAGTACAAACAATGGACTCAATGTTATGAGTGTGCACACACGCTTATGTATAGAGAGTGATAAGCGCTTTAAGTAACACAGTCGATTCTTGCCAAATATTGACACGTATCTCTCGAGAATGCGTCAGCACCTGAATATTGATGCGACTCGGATACTGTGGACATGATTTCAGGTTTGTTTCTAAGCACTAAGGTTTGGTTGCACATGGGACAGTGAATATGTATATACTTTTCATTCATCCTATTTACGCTGGATAAAGGGATTCTATCTACCACTCAGGTATCTGGCGTCAAGACGTAACCCTATACCCTATAATGGCTATATTTTGCCAAGAAAATCAAATTATTTTTTTGTTGAATGTCCATTCGCATGACAAGAGAAGATTATTTTTGAAGAATGTGCATTGGAATGACTGGTTCGGTTATCGAGCCAGACATTTCAATGGTAAATTTTCAAAAATAGTCTTCTCTTATCCTGCGAATCGGCATTCCGCAAGAGCACAGCAGAGGCCGCTAATAGCCGACTTCGCCATGAAATGGTTAAATGTGTCACATGGTAGCTGACGTCACAATCAAATGACCATCGAGAAAGTGACAGTGGTCCGACTATAAGCCTCAGAGTTCTATATCTTGTATGTGGTGGATTTACATTTCAATAATCATACTGTTGAATATCTTTGAATGCGAGCTGTTGCTGCCATCGAAACCATCAGCTCACTGTCAAATCAGTTTCAAAATATCTAACAACGTACATGTATAATTTCCTTGAAATTAAATTAGAAGTCTGTGAATTTAAGCTTCAACGCGTTAAACTTGATCTAAGCGCGTGTACAAAGCGAGTAGAGTTTAGCTAGAAATGTACGTGGCATGGGTAGAAATGTACGTGGCATAGGTAGAAATGTACGCGGCATAGGTAGAAATGTACGCGGCATAGGTAGAAATGTACGCGGCATAGGTAGAAGTGCACGTGGAGTAGGTAGAAATGTACGCGGCATAGGTAGAAGTGCACGTGGAGTAGGTAGAAATGTACGTGGCATGGGCGGAAATGTATGGGGCATAGATAGAAATGTACAGGGCATAGCTAAATATATACAGGGGATATCTAGAAATGTACAAATGTACAGGGCTTAGCTAGACATGTACAGGGCTTATCTAGACATGTTCAAGGCTTAGCTAGACATGTACAGGGCTTAGCTAGAAATGGATCCCTCTAATCGGCTCGTTGATGAGCTCATTAGCAATACGTGTTTATTTTCTGCTCTGTTGTGTTATCATACGAATCACAATTCCTTTTGATGAAATGTCATCTTTGCCGTTTCTCAATGGATGAATCCACCTTTAGCTATGCCCCGCCCATCGTTAGCTAAGCACCTCCCACGCTTTGCCCGTGTTGGGATCGATTGAACCCTCAACTCTGCGAATGTCAATGTTCAGAAAACTATAGCCGTATGTTGTTGAATAGTTCGATACTAATTTGACTTGGTGCTGTTGCTGCCTATGCAAAAGCGTCCAGTCAAATTAGTTTCGAAATATTCAACACAGTGTTTATTAAATAGTAAAGACATATAATTCGTACAACTGACGGACTTTTAAAGTTCATCACGGACTTAGCTACGTCATTCATTATGTATTTGATTGCAACGTCAGCCTACATGGGACGTAATTGACTATGGCATCATAAACACACCCTATTAGACCATGGTTGACAAACGAATCGATAACTGCTTGCTATCAGAAAAAAAAGCTTTTATCTTACATTCATCCAAAATCCCAACAGCCTACGATAAAACAAAGTTTAAAACATATAGGAACAGGCAGGACTCATTATATTAATAAAGCAAGCAAAAAAATCTACTACAAAGACATACGGTTTGCTATACATTCGAACAATCTCAGTTCATCCTTGACAACAAAATTATTACCGAAAACAAATGCTATACAGATTACCTGACAGGCAATTACCAATCTTCTATCTTCATACACCCAGCCTACAAGGAGGAAATTCTATCAATACTAACCAATATTAACCCAGCGAAAAGTTCCGGTATAGATAACTTCAAGTGGTGAGTATTCAATCACTGCAAATTAGAATTACTAACACCCCTAGCACACATCTGTAGCCTGATTTTCAATGAAGGTGAACAAATTATAGACTCACTTGAAAATTCTAAGCACATAATTGGAATATTTTCCGACCGTTCCAAAGCTTTCGATACCATAAACCAAACAATATTATTATAAAAGCTGAATTATTATGGTATATATGGTGTTGCATTCGACTTGTTTCAGAGTTATCTATTAAATAGAACGCAATGCGTTCAGTATTAAGGTGTACCGGTATGCTCTGAAACCAGAAATTTAGCCTGTCGTGTTCCCCAATGATTCATTCTCGGCCCTTTGCTGTTTCTAACTGTATTTGAATGATATACCCTTTGTCTCCACAGATCTATGAATAATCCTCTTCACAGATGATACAAACACATTTTGCAGTGACACAGACATCCATAGATTATACAACAACGTTAATAATAGAGAAACGAAATAAGTTACAGCCTGGTTTGCAATAAATACATAATTACATGGTCTTTATAAATTCAAAGCAATTAAAAACAATAAATATACCAAACCGTTATATAAATAAACAAGAAACCTAGGAAGCCGCATTAATAACATTTTTGGGTGTTTATCTGAACCCTAGGCGATCCCGGGATAGACACATTGAAAAAATTTCAGTGAAAGTATCAAAAGGCATCGGCGTGGCATCCAGCGATTTAAGCCTTACTTGCCACTTGACAATGCTCTCTACTCTACTCTAATCCTTCCACACATCACATATTGTAACATAATCTGGAATGGTGCACATGAAATTATACTAACACGGCTAAAACGGCAACAGAAAAAGGTTTTAAACTGCTCTCTAAAACAGCAACGGGTGAAGACATCGTCAAGACTGAAGCGAGTTGAAACTTGCAGATATTGGGACTCTGCAATAATAGACTTTGCTAAGACAACTACACCACTATAACCTCCCTACATCCCTATCAAAATTGTTTAAGATCAACACAGAAGCCCATACACACAACACTAGATCAAAGAATAAATTGTACACCCAATATATCAGAACAGAATTAGGTAGACACACAATCTCAATTTCTGCAACCAAGCTCTGGAATGAAACTGAACCAGATGTCCAACTCAGTTAGTTTCTGGTTTCAGAGCATACCGGTACACCTTAATACTGAAGCATTGCATTCTATTTAATAGATAACTCTGAAACAAGTCGTGTCCAACTCAGTTAGTAGCACAGCAATCATACAGGAAGACTACAGAGTAATACACCGCAGGCAAATACTAACGCTTACAAACAGGCATTATACTCTCCACAGTCATGTATGCAAATATTTACCACCGCCGCTGCCGTAGCAGCCGCCGCCACCACCGCCACCACCGCCACCATTACTACCGCTACCGCTACTACTACTACTACTACTACTACTACTACTACTACTACTACTACTACTACTACTACTACTACTACTACCCACATTTTAATTAGACATCTAATTCCAGTCTCGCCATAAACATTAGAAAACGCATAAGTCATCAGAAAAATTACTACACCATCCCTAAATCACAGTAATACACCCTCAACATATTGGCACACTCCAACCCCTTTCACGACATATGTTTGCATGTATGTGTGTTCTTCATGTTTTGTAATGTGCTCAGGGCGACCAGCTTGTCATACCTTTTTGTCCGGAAAATAGGTTCGGACGAGTGTGAAAGTGTAGCCCGCAAGGTCGGGTCGGATCATTGAAGGTTAGCTCCCGCTCTCGGGGTTATGGATTCCGAACGACGCTGACCAGCGGGAAACAAAAAAACTGGCTCCTAAGGCCGGTGAAACTCAATTGTTCTGTTGGTGGGGGGCCGTGCGACCATCGCCGCTAACATTAAATTGCACAGTGTCATCCCATGAATTTGTGTCATCGGTATGCCTGTCCATAGCAATTTCGTGATCTATGGACTTACAAGATTTGAAAGGGTGACCTAAAATAACTAAAAGTAATTAAATATACCTGAACATACCGTACAAGTTTGTGATACAATGATACTTGGATAAAACATAACATAGAGACAGCCTGATGAACCTTTAAACGTGGAGTCACCGGAGGTACCACACAGACTCGCAGGTCTGCAGAGGCACCCCTGTAAAGGAGGCTCCCGCATACGATATCACTAATTAACTTAATATAAGCTAGCATACCTCTATGCTGAAAAGGAAAAGGAAAGAAAGAAAATCCTGAGTGGCGAGAGGCATTGTGCCTCATGCGGGCATTACTTCTGATGCTGTGTCTTTGGGTGAGAAGTAGTAGCCTCGCGCGGGCCGTCATCACTGGATCATTGTGAGAGGCAAGTGCCTCACGTAGGCCTCTGTGACAGGAAAATTCTGCCACCACAGAAGCGGAGGGACAGAGAGGGACAAAAAGGGCCAAAAAGGGCCACTCTGTATTCAACCAAAAGTGCTGTAAAGAAAAGACCATCTTAGTGAAACTATAACTAAAGGTGTTGCGTGCTGTTTTACATGAAGACGAGATGAGCGATTCCCGAAGGATTCCCAAGTCACCGTCTTATGTAGTTCCAAGATGCTGATTTAGTGGGTGCTGCTTTTATTTATGCAGGCCTTCGTCTATGCCTAACCTCTCATTTAGGTTTTTAGAGACACGAACTATTTTAGGCCGCAAATGGCGGGAACCCTCCTATCTTTCGATACACTGAGCGTACATGTTACATTGCAAAACATCCGAGCTCGGTGAGAATTCGGATGCCTTGCTCAGTAACCACATAACACATCACAGGATGATGGTTACCTTTTTACACAAGCAGATTGTTCCAACTGGCCTGACGTTACGGTGAGGATTAGAGAGACGAATATCCACCGCAAATGTCCTTCCCGCAAAGGCGTCGCCGATTCCAACATCATGCCCATACATTTGTATAGAATTCGGTGGAGATGCGCATCTCGTCCGTCACCAAATCATATGGGGCTAAGTTATTGACCTGCCATTAGGTTTATATCCAAGTTGCCCAAATATGCACTGCGGTGCGGGAGATATATCCTAACAGACATAAAGAGAAATAATAATAACAATAATGTTTTCGCAGTGCTTCCTACATTGGCAATGACACTAAGTAATGAGTGTCCTAAGATACAGGGGAGGTGTATGTAACACCGCACCTTGGCCATCACTGCTCGGAAACCTCCAATAGTTTCCCAGGGTCGGATCAGTCCACGGTGTGGATAGGGACATCCAAACAATCAAGAAGCCCTAAGGCTTAGTGGAACATAAGGAGAGACAATAGCTTTATAAATATGAGGCCCTATATGTAACCTGGCCAATTTAGCACAACCTTGGCGGTGTACGGGGCTAGATTACGGAAAAGAGGCGTACACAATATGTCTCCTAACGAAGAGAGTGTCTCTAATCATATTAAACCTATCCTATCGAGCTGAATAGAAAGGCTTAGTCGGTAGCATTCTGGGCTAAACAGAGTTAATAGCACGGACAGCGACATTAGTGAAACATGACGATGGCGGGAAAAAGTTATGCATATATAAATGTTGCTGTCTAATATTTCCTAAATGCACTGCGGTCCTACGTTTTCTATAAATAAACAAAACCTATCAACTGATGGCTAGTTACCATATACCTAACTAACCAAATACAGAATGGTGGCAGTATGTGAATTGATTAGAACAGTAACAATACAGGTTGATAGACCTAATACGGTGCGGTTAGTTAAAGCAACTTACAGTAAATAAGGATAATTATAGACAGTAATAATTAAGAACTTATAAATTGCGGTCCTAAGACCGGGAAGGTGGCCGTTAGTCATCGGTACCTTTTACAGAGGAAAATACGGTAATTAAAGAATAATGAAACCAATAACTAATTAATAATTAAAGATGTAATTAAAGATATATCATGTATAGTTACTTGAATACCCAGTAGCCATTCTTAGTTGCGGGCTACTATGTTACTGAAATTGAGACGTCACTAGAACCGTGACGTGAGTCGACACGTTGTCTGGAAGCTGGATGTTGTCTCCGCATGCTGATGCTCCGCAAGACAGAGTTCCCGTATGTTGTTTCAGGACGGCAGTGGTACGACTTCAGGACAGTATGACAAAGTTATAAGTAAAGTCTACTGAATAACTAGTAAGTTCTACACAATAATCCGGTAGATATGAAAGTTCCCGTCATAACACGGTGAGTTGTAAAGTTAAGATAACCCATTAACAGAGAGGGTTATTGATACAGTTGTAATTAAGATATACTTATTTAAGCTTAACAGTGCGGGGTACCTCAAATAGCTCTTGTGGCGCACTGAGCAAAGTTTGCTTGACTGCGGTCAAAACGTTAAACTATCCCACACGACATGCAGTGTGGTGGTTGAATATCAACTTTTCGGCGTGGCTGGCAGATCCGGTGAGTTATCCACCGAGGAACATCGCTGGCTCTACGTCATGTAGAATTACATAACTGGACCTTAAGGGTCCACCGTTAAATAGTTCCTATTCAGATATTAATTAAACAAGAACAGATTACACTATGATGATCTTATTCACGGTGCGGTGGCCCGAAAACTGTTGTGGTCCGAGCTGAACTGGAAGTTGTGACGTACCGAGATGATGCTGAATTCCGTCTTCGGTGCTCCAGTTATTCAATCAGGGTCCCGTGGTTGGGCAGCTCCTGACTGGTCGGCCTCTGGCCGACGACGCTCTCGATTTGATGAAATCATCCCCTTTTATACCTTCTGCAACGTCAGAACCTGGCTGCTTCAACCAATGAGAATTTAGCTGAACCAGCCAATCAGAGTGCTGGAAATCTGTGACGTATACACATCTATCTAAATATTATGATAGATATAGATGTGTAGATGACGTAGTACGTCACGTGTACGCAAATCAATGATGATTTAGCTATATATATATAATAATTCTTCGTTTCCGTCTAATCTGGTATCAATCAACACCACAATTCAATGGGCTTCTCAAATCTATAAACCGTTTTAAAATCGGTTCAGAAATAACAATATATATATGCGATTGCAACATTACAGAAACGTTTTAAGAATAATTTAACGGAGAAAGACGGCGATAACTCAGCTATTTCTGAACCGATTTTAAAACGGTTTCTAGATTTGAGAAGCCCATTGAATTACGTCATCTACACATCTATATCTATCATAATATTTAGATAGATGTGTATACGTCACAGATTTCCAGCACTCTGATTGGCTGGTTCAGCTAAATTCTCATTGGTTGAAGCAGCCAGGTTCTGACGTATATATATATATATATATATATATATATATATATATATATATATATATATATATATATATATATATATATATATATATATATATATATATATATATATATATATATATATATATATATATATATATATATATATATATATATATATATATATATATATATATATATATATATATATATATATATATATATATATATATATATATATATATATATATATGCGATTGCGACGTTACAGAAACGTTTTAAGAATAATTTAACGGAGAAAGACGGCGATAACTTAGCTATTTCTGAACCGATTTTAAAACGGTTTATAGATTTGAGAAGCCCATCGAATTCTGGTGTTGACTGAAACCAGATTATACGGAAACGAAGAATTATTAAGAATTAAGAAGTGCCTACACTGAACACTAAAAGCGCCACTCGCTATTGGACGTGCTACACGTGCTCTGTCAATACGCGACCTTTTACGACGAAATTACTCCCTTATAGGCTTATACGCGCTTATAGCTATACCCAGGGGGGGGGGGGGGAATGCTTTATGGAACGTATCCAGGACGGACGGCGCGTACCCAGCTTAGCTGGTACGGCTCGTACGCGACCGGTCGATCTGTGCTACAAAAACGCACCATTTGCTTTTTTTACTTATCGGCCAAGCGCGTGATTTATCTCTTCCAGTGTTTTCATATATGAGCATGCAGAAATGCATAAAAATCATCAATTAAAAATATAATTTGTCACTTACTATTATTATAATTCTATGTATATAAATTATATGGCTATTCGGACTAATTTTCTCGACTTGAATAAGGTCGAAAATGCACTATATAAAACGAAAACTGGTAACAGATTAATTATTTAAAATATATTCCTACGTCAACCAACAGATCCGGATATTTGACAGGATGTCTGGAAATCCGGAGGCCTGTTAAAAATCCGCATATTTCGGATAAATCGTGAGAGATGGTCGCACTGTGTGTTGCCGTCCCGGCATATTAGGCAATAAAGCCACTATGTCACCCGCCTTGGCAGATCACCTTTCCTACCATTATTACAATTACAGTTAAGTTTATTCTCATGAAAACACTACAGTGTTATAAAGAAGCTATGCATAATATTTCTAATAAATAATTGATAATATATTCTAAGCATCGCTATTAAAAATGTTATGATCATATTTCTCGTCATTGTAGCCGTATTGTGATCACCAATATTAGCATTTAAAAAAAATCATTTTATTATTTCTAGGCTGCTTGGAGTGTTGCTGCACGTTCATTTGATAGTAATCTTCTAGTGTTCTGGTTACGCAGCGTGGACAGCAGCAACGCTCCTCTAGTCAAACCAGTCGCTAGTGGACGCCATGTGGTCTATGAGAGGCAATCCTATAAACGTCATAATTTTAGACTTAGCCCACCCACGACCCCCGTCCGATAGCCGCAGGCAATTTATGCTGAAAATCGTTTGCTTTTTGTATGGCATGCGCTATGCGACAAAGAGCAACAATCCCCAGCAAGAACCATTAGCAACCCTCAAGCGAGAATGATGGATATGTCCAGTCTGGATGTTCGAATTTTGTTGCCAGGGCTGGCGGTCCTCCAAGGTGTACTCAGGGGCTTTCTGTCACTAGTCCTGGAGGACCCCCTACTCTCATCCACAGCTGGATGCCATTACTATGGGCCAGAATGCATGTAGTGGATGGTAGTAGTAGTAGTAGTAGTAGTAGTAGTAGTAGTAGTAGTAGTAGTAGTAGTAGTAGTAGTATTGGCAGTAGTATTTGTGGCAGCGACTGCAGCCACAGCTTCTGTGTGAACGAAGGTGTTTCATCGATTTATCTTTAACCACTTAATGACTAAATTGATCAAAAGTTCAAAATATTTGCTTATTGAATGACCATTTGCAGGCCTAGACAAAAGTACTTCTGAAAACTCACCACTGGAATGACAGGCTCTGTTATCAAATCAGACATTTCAATATTACCAGTGGTAAATCCCCAACAGCCCTCCCCCGACCTACAAACGGACATTCCTTAAGGGCAATGCATAGACCGTTTTTGGTCGGATTCGTACATAAAGGGTTAAATAGTTCCTGGTTCGTGCCAGTTACTTGGGTATATACGAAGATACATGCTTCATTGGTTGGGCGTTTACCGTACACTTAGGTTGCACCCATGTCTGCAGTCCCATGCGTTAAGTATTGAGGGTACTCGCTGTGCATGAGTCGGTGAGTTCTAGGAGGTAATGGGGGCTCGTATCTTAGGCTCTTTTCTCCTTGCATAGCAAGCTCTCGAAGGTGGCAACTCGTGCGTAGACCTCACGTAGCATCACCCGTTCGTGTTCATAGGTTTTTTTCTGACTCGTTGCATAATGGCATTCACAAATTTACACAGTGATATTAGTTTTTTCTGTTTCTGACTGTTGAATAGCTGTTCAATCTGGCAACAATGTAAATGGTTTACTAATCGCTGTCGCTGGCGAAAAACGATGTTATACCAATAATATAAAGTGCTACAAGTATAAAATCAACGATGGACTAGTAAAACTAATCAATTTCAAATCGAGAAGTGCATTTTAAAATCGTGAGTCAAAAGATCGTCATCTAAAGAACTTATTATAAGTACGAAAACTGGTGTCAACTGACCCAAATTCAAAATGGCTCTAAAAGATGTGAAAGACAAGAAAAGTCGTCCAAAAAAATCAGTAACTGAACTGGAAGCTAAATCGGTGAGTGAACTGGAACACGATTCAGATACTGAAAGTGAAGCAACATTGCAAACTGAGGTCAAAGATATTCTATTTAATACACTGTTCAATGACAAACATTTCATGTCACAGTTAATAGAAACAATTGCCACGAATATAGCTGATCGACTTGCAAAAACTCCCGAAGCACTGCTGTCAATTCTTAAGACAGCAGGAGGATGGAAGAAATCAAGTAAGATGTATACATTGGTATCACCATGGATATCAAATCCACAAAAGATGACATTGATAACATGAAATTGGCGCTCCAATCACTACGACAGGCTAATGAGCATCTAGCCCTGGAGCTGGATGCCCATCAACAGTACACCCGCAGAACATGTCTGCTGCTACATGGCGTCCCAGAAAAAGCGAATGAGAGCACCGATGAGCTTGTTATACAAACAGTCAATGAAAAGCTTCACGCCCATGGTGTTAAACTGAGCAGCACAGACATCTGCAGAAGTCACAGACTCGGAAGAAAAAGTCTCACACAGGCTACAACCGCACGCCACCGACCAATTATCTTTAGGCTCACTACATACAACAAGAAAAATGAAATCTTCACCCGTAAAAAGTTTCTAAAGGACACTGGAATCACGTTAACAGAAAGCCTGACACCAGCAAGGTTCCAACTACTTAAGGATGTTCAACGACATCAATCTGTTGAAAATGCTTGGACAATCGATGGAAGAGTGACATGCCTACTCAGATCTGGTAGAAAAATACCAATCATGTCACCAAATGATCTATCCAAACTCTAGCTTTTTGAATTCTTTCTTAATGTTACATAATATCATGACTATGTATTTCCAAATGTGTATAAATAGTATGCACAGATGCACATTTATTTGACCATATAATGGCTAATCTGCTCAAGAAAAAACAAAATATTCTGAATGCCCATTTGTAGGCCAACAGACTATTTTTCACGGTTTACCACTGGAATGAAGGGCTCAGCCTATCGAGCCAGTCATTCCATTGTTAAAATTTCAAAAATGTCATTCTCTTGGTCTGGACAAAAAAATAGAAGTTCTTCAAGGCCACTGCATAGGTTGTCTTGCCGTGAAATTATATGTATATAACATTCTAATCTTTCATATTATTATTTTACAGATGATGAAAGCACCTGAACCCATCTAGAACAGTTGGCAAAATTGTGACACCAGGCAAATCGTCAACACGGTAATATATAGTACACAAACCACTATGTGTTATCTGTTGTCTGTCTGCTTTGGTGAGTGGTGCTGTACATACTATTAAATTGTATGTGCTAAAAGTAGTCCAAATGTCTAATTGTCTGTCTTCCCGATTACCTAAGTACGAGGAGTAATAATAATGTTTATATGCCTGAAACCGATACCCAACACTTTCAATGATGAACTCCCCATATATCTCAATTTCAACGTTTAAATTTGTCTGGAGGCCATTGCTGTCTTAAGGAAGCAATGATTCCCAGTCAGGTTGATTTCAAAAGACAACAGTATACGTTCGATATCACAAAGATTCAACTTTTTCTGGAACTTCCCAAGGAAGGGGTTAAGCTGTTCTAGCTTCAATACTTAAATGATTGTTGCCTGAATATCCATAAATGTAATTACGATCCCAATCCCTATGCGCTTGTCTAACCCATGATCTGAATACTCGTCATATGGTTATAAAAATGCTCACCGCTACCTATATATGTCGCCTCGCTTTACTTGTGATCTATCAAACTCCAACAATAGTTTTTCTCTTACTGTTGGACAATATCAAGACTATGTGTTTTCAAATGTGTATAAATAGTATGTATAGATGCACATATATCTATTTAACCCTAATCTGGTCAAAAAAATCAAAATATCCTAAATTCCCTTTGGCAAGCCAAGATAAGATTATTTTTCAGGGTTTACCACTGGAATGAAAGGCTCGACTACTGAGCCAGTCATTCCAGTGTTAAAACTCAAAGATGCTACTCTCTTGGTCTGGGAAAAATGTAGGTTCCCCAAGGCTACTGAAGAGGCCGGCCTGCCGTGTAAGGATTAAATGTAAATAATATACAACAAACTTTCTCTTACTGTTGGACAGTATCAAGACTATGTGTTTCCAAATATGTTAAAGAGTATGTATAGACGCACATATATCTATTTAACCCTGTAATCTGGTCAACAAAATCAAAATATCCTGAATGCCCTTTGCAAGCCAAGAGAAGATTATTTTTTCCAGGGTTTACCACTTGAATGAAGGGCTCCGCTATCGAGTCAGTCATTCCAGTGTTAAAATGTCAAAAATGGCATTCTCTTGGTCTGGAAAGAATGGAGGTTCCTCAAGGCCACTGCAGAGGCTGGCCTTCCGTGAAAGGGTTAAATGTATATAATGTTCTAATCTTTCATATTATTATTCTACAGCTGATGATATCACTTGAATCCACATAGAATAGTTGGAAAACTGCGACACCAAGCAAATCCTCAACACGGTAACATATAGCACACAAACCACTATGTGTTATCTGTTGTCTGTCTGTTTTGGTAAGTGGTGTTGTACATACTGTTATATTGTATGTGCTAAATGTAGTCCAAATGTACATCTGTCTGTTCTACCAACTACCTAAGTAGGTGAAGTAACAAGGTGAACTCCCAATATATCTCATTCTCAATGTCACCACTTTATCTTAGGCAGCAATGGTTTCCAGTCAGGTTGACTTCAAAAGACACAACAGTATACGTTCGATATCACAAAGATTCTACTTTCTTTGAAACTTCTCAATGTAAGGGCTAAGATGTTCTATCTTCAATGACTTACATGATTGTTACGTGATTATCCATAAATGTAGCTACGATCCCAATGCCTATAGGCTTGTCTAACCTGTGATCTGAATACTCGTCACTCTCCGAAAATACATGTCACCTGGCCTTACCTTCGCTCATATCTGTCCATGGCATAACTGGCATAACTTATGGTTACAAAAATGCTCACCGCTACCCATATATGTTGCCTCGCTTTACTTGTGATCTATCAAACTCCAACAATAGATCTTCTCTTACTGTCAGACAATATCATAACTATGTCCATCTAATCCATTAACATTATATATAATCTCATTTTATTAGATAAACACTATCTCTCCATCACAGTAGCCAGCAATAGCCGTTAGCCACCCCATTTTTTGCTGTCCATGCCTGTCCGGTTCCCGTGCTTATCCTGCAACAAACCTGTCAAATCTAATCAGCGTGCAATTCTATGTGACTGTTGTGGTTATTGGGTGCATTTAAGATGCTCCCAAGGGCTAACTATCACAGATTATGAAGAACTCCAGAGTTCTGATGAGCCATGGTGGTGTTTTCAATGTAACCAAACTAATTTTCCTTTTAATCACTATGAAAACGATACCGAATTTCTGCTTAATATCCTAGGTGCCAAATAGGACTACAGTACATATATAAATGCAAACATACTTGTAAACCCATTCAAGCTAAATACTTCTAACCAGGGCAACGAATACACAAATTTCTCTGAAACAGATATTGATAATGAAGGTATGAATTTTCCACTCTGTGACTATATACTTCAGAAAGAATTTAATGATAATATTATCAAGAGTACTGATGCTATCACCTTTTCAATGATTCATATTAACATTAGATCGCTGCTAAAAATTTTTGATAAATTTAATACATTTATGGATTCCAGCTCACATGAATTTAGCGTCATAGGAATTACCGAGACATGGTTGAAACCTGACTCACCACTGGACTTAATTAATATGCAAAATTACAAATTCATTGAAAAGCACACCCCAACTAAAAAAGGTGGTGGTGTAGACATCTACATAAAGGACAGTTTACAGTATGATTTGAGAGATGACCTGTCAATGAATGAAGAATTTATTGAAACTATTTTTATTGATATTCCCAATGAAAAAACTAAAAATAAACTTGTCGGTGTCACATACAGACCTCCTGGAAGTGACAACGACAAATTTATGAAATCATTCGAAAAATTTCTAAATACCATACAAAATGAAAAGAAATCCGCTTATATATTAGGTGACTTTAATATTGATTTGTTAAAACAACATAGCTTCTACACTCAAGACCTATTAAATTTATTAAAAATATCTGGCTTTTATCCATTTATAACGAAACCAACAAGAATTACAGAATGCTCGGCTACTGTTATTGACAACATCATCTCGAATAATGCTGTAAGTGCCAAGAATCAAACAGGTGTCTTTGTTGTAGATATTTCAGACCATTTACCTATTTTCTATATAGAAAAAAACAACAAAAAAGGAAAATCATTTGTAAAAGAAACAGTGACTTGTAGAGACTTCAAAAAGGAAAATATAGAAATGTTCAAAAACAATATGGCTAAAATAAACTGGAACCAGGTAATTGAATCACAGTCATGTGAAGATGCCTACAACACCTTCCACACTATATGCTCTAACATCTATGAATCTGCCTTTCCACTTAAAAATATTAAGAAATTTAAACAAAATCCTACTAAACCCTGGATTACACGAGGAGTGATAGCTGCCTGTCACAAGAAAATCAAGTTATATCTGAATTTTATTAAATATCCGACAAAGTATAATGACTCACAGTTCAAGAAATATAGAAACAGGCTAAATCAGATAATTAGGACAGCAAAAATACATTATTTTCATAATAAATTTGATGAACAAAAAGATAATATAAAGGAAACATGGAAACTGATTAAATCATTACTAAATAAGAAAAAAACCAATACTGAAGCATCACGGTTTATTTATAATAATAGAGTCATTAACGACAAAAAAGAAATAGCAGACAAATTTAATGAGTATTTTACTAACATTGGTCCTAATTTATCACAAAAAATTCAACCCAGCTCGAACATACATATAACGGACTTTCTAACAGGTAGTTATCAACACTCTATTTTCCTAAATCCAACAGATACTCACGAAATCTACAAAATACTAATGCAAATTAACACAGCTAAAAGTGCTGGAATCGATAATTTCAAATGGAAAATTTTTAAACACTGTGTAACAGAAATACTAACACCATTGGACTACATCTGTAATCTCTCACTTACACAGGGAGTATTTCCATCAAGATTAAAGTTTGCACGTGTGACACCCATATACAAAGCTAAAGATGTATCTGACTTTACTAATTATCGGCCAGTCTCGGTACTTCCACTTTTCTCAAAACTCTTAGTAAAGCTGTATTTGAGTAGAATTACTAAATATCTAAACAAAAACCCAATCATATATCCTTCTCAGAGGTTTCTCTGGTTTCAGAGAAAAACACTCTACTATGCTTGCCATTGTGGATATGATAGAAAAATTATCAACCTTCCTTGAGAATAATGAACATACGCTAGGTGTATTCTTGGATCTTTCCAAAGCCTTCGATACAATTGATCATACAATTTTACTGCAAAAGCTTGCATACTATGGAATAAGAGGTACTGCATTGAACTGGATACAGAGTTACCTGTCAAACAGGGAATAGTATGTACAATTCAATGGGGCTATCTCTGAATACAAAAATGTAGTTTGTGGTGTTCCCCAAGGTTCAGTTCTTGGACCCCTGCTGTTTCTCCTCTATATGAATGACATACCCAAAGTCTGCAAACATCTCTCACTAATACTTTTTGCAGACGACACAAATGCTTTCTGCAGCCACAAGGATATAGAAATTCTATACAAAAATGTCAGTAATGAAATGGCAAAATTAATAGACTGGTTTAAAGTAAACAAATTGTCCTTAAATGTATCAAAAACTAATTATATACTATTCACAAAATCTAACAAACTAAAAGAAATAGCTCTCCCAAACCTCTATATCGACAACCAGATAATTCAAGAAGCACAATATGCTAAGTTTTTAGGAGTATATCTGGACAAAAATTTAACATGGGAGAAGCATATTGAAATTATTACTACCAGGGTAGCAAAAAGCATTGGCATCATTCGCAGACTGAAACCCTATCTAACACCTAATATTATTAAAACCCTGTACTGCACAATGATACTTCCTCACATCACCTACTGCAATGCTATCTGGACTAATACATCTCAAGCTAGACTAAAAAAACTAAAATCTCTGCAAAACCAATCTATTAAACTATTTTCACAAACAGCAGGTGGCCAGGATATCTTTAAATCAGAAAAGGTCTTAAAACTTGAGGACATAGGAGGGCTCCAACTATACACAATCTTAAGGGACTTCCACAATGGCAACTTACCCTCATCCTTATCTAACATTTTTATGCTCAAAACACAATTGCATCCTCACAACACAAGAACAAGAAATAACCTCCATTCAACACACCACCAAACAAAAGCAGCACAACAAAAACCCGCATACAAAGCAATTCAGTTATGGAATAATACAGACACAAGCACACGCACAGACATCATAAAGCTACAGTACTTTAAGCAGAATATCAAAAAGAAGATTATAGAAACCTACTAGACTCTGGAAAACACTCACCATCATGGCATGCTATTCTCATACTTGCACCCAGTCACCAGAACAAATAATAATAATAATAATAATATTAATAATAATAATAATAATAAGAATAAGAATATCTGTCATAATGGTAACTACCAAACAACTAACTCTACCATCACAGCCTAAAAAATACTTTGTCATTGATAATAAGAATATGTAATATAGAATTATTAACTTAAGCAAGATAAGCACACATCCCTCTGTCATGTCTTTCCCTGTAAAAATGTAAATTGTCATACGTCTATTAACTGTTGGACTGCTGGAAGCGGACAATAACTCCAATTGCCAATGACTCTGGATTGGCTGAGTATTTTAGAAAAAATTTGACTGAAAGTTGCTTGTGGCTTAGCCACCGACAACGTTCGGTCAAATTGTTTTAGAGGTACTCAGCATACCATGAGTAAGGCTCCATGGAAAATGTAGACTGCAGAGGCTTGGCAGCGAGACTGTTAACTATGTGTATATATAGGACTATAACATGTTAACCGTATGTATTCAGTATTCTCATGTCCTATATTGTTGTTGTTATATGTTATATGTTATATGTAGGGGTCCACCGCCACATAGGCTCTGCCTTTGGTGGACCACCTTTTGTGAAACTGTAAATGTATATTCTATATCAAAATAAATAATCTTGAACTGAACTGAACTGAACTGATTCATCTTAATTGTGTTTGGGCGTACTCCGAAGTATTTGTCAAGGTAAAGTTTCCTCTCATTGCTTACGGCCGGAAATTCAAATTTACACAGTAGCTTCCATAATGTTACTGGGAGAGAGGTAAGATAATGTTCTAGTTTTAGATCGTCTTTGAAAATTCTATATGAAATGCGTATGCTACTCTCGAACATTTCCCCACTCCAGGTTTGAAGATACTGGTCACAAAGTCGTTGTTTTACGGTAGCATTTAGCCATTCTATATTGCAAGGGGGGGGGGGGGGTTGGCTTAGCCATAGGTTAGATAAGCCAACGCCATCTAGGGTTTTTAATATGTAGAATCCAAGGTCATCTGAACTCATTTTCTTTATATAGGTGGAGAAGTAATTTGTATAACTTGACGGAGATTTTGGACGCTTTGCCGTGGACCAGTTTTCCCCAGAAGCAGACCATCTTTATATTTATTTTTAAGCGGAGTGGATATTGTCCAAGCTCACCATAGATCATCGCTGAATGTGTTGTGTTTTTTACCCCTAGTATTATTTTACAGAATCGTTTATGTAATTTTTCTGCCATGTCCACATTTTCGACTCCCCATATTTCACATCCATATAGTAGAATTGGCAGCACCATTGTTTCGAAAATATCTAATTGGACATCAATGGGTAGATGAAGTGATCTTGCTCTTGATAATAAGCCGAACATGGCTCTACTGGCTTTGGTATGCAGGTGTTTTATAGCTCTATAGAATCGCCCGTTGTACGTAAATTTAATTCCTAAATAGTAATAGTCGTACACAATCTCCACTTTTTCGTTACCTAGTTTAAAGATGGGCAGCTTTCTGACCTTGCCTCGAGAGAAGACTATGGCTTTTGTTTTGCATACATTTACGTATAATTCCCATGTTTGACAGTACTCATTTAATGTGTTTAGTGCTTTTTGCGCCTCTTGCGGGGACTCTGTCATTATTATCGTAACGTCAGCGTATAAAAGAATAAATAGTTTTAAAAACAGTTGCAAGTTATCATCTAAAAGCACGCGTTCGGCGACGTGTTTACTTCAGAGAGGCCGTTGTAAAATGTCGAGATCGTTTGTTCAAGATCGTTTAGAAACAGTGCGAATAGTAAATGGAATAGTCTCTCCCCCTGTCGGACACCAATATTGCATTTGAAAAATTCAGAGACGGAGTCATTCGCTAAACTCTTAACGCAAGATTTGGCCTCTTTATATAGGTTAAAAATTAATATGAAGATTTTATCATTTGTATTATTTAACAGTAATTTCGCCCACAGGTACGTTCTATTTATTGAATCGAATGCTTTCTTGTAGTCCACGAATGTGCAGTATAGTCCTTTATGCTTTGATAAGTATATATCGCTTAAGACTTTTAGGGCAGAAATGTGGTCGTGTGTGAGTAGCCACCTCTCCAATCAGTTCTATATTTTCTGTATATTTTGTCAGTCTATTGTTGACCACAGTAGTAAAGAGCTTACAGAAACAGCTGAGTAATGTGATACCCCTATAATTATCAGGATCGGCCTTTGACCCTTTGTTCTTATAAAATGGGAGTATGATGCCTCTGGCCCATTCTTTTGGTATGTGTCAAGACTCTAAGCTTACGTTAAAAGGTGTGGTGTATGACATTACTAGAGAATCGTTTGAATGTTTTAAGAACTCGTTAATTATTTGATCGGTGCCGCATGCTTCATTGTTTTTTAGTGTGTTGATCGCAGCGATTACTTCATCCGCAGAAAAAAGGGTAATTTAGAGCGTCATTTGAGCTTACCGTAGCAGCTAGCCAAAGTCACTGTGATCGATTGCCTCTGTGGCTTCGTTTAGCGTTCAGAAATGGTCTACAAGCCTCTCTTCTGGAATCTGTGGCCACTCTGTATCTGTTCCCCCTTTCCGTGTATTTATCGCTTTCCAAAAAGACTTAGGTTCACGGCCTTTCATAGTTCATAATTTGTTTGTAAACTTTTTAAAATACAATGCATATTGATTGCGCAATTCATTTTTTATATGTTTTGCATGCAGTTTGCAATTGCTCTTTGTTATCATCGCGTGTATTATTTAAATGTTGCCGTTTAAGTTTGTAGAATTTCTTTTCTCTTTTTTTTACAGGCATCGTTGAATAATGTTTTTTTATGTTTACGTGGGCTTTTCTTTTTACTGCGCTCTTTAATGCATCCGGACAATCTCCCTGCATTTGTTAGTGTAGTGCTTCTTTGCACAGTAATATTATTTATGGTTTTGTCAAATGCTTCGGGACTTTCACCTATCGTGTCCAGTTGATGAATACTGTTTTGGACTTTGCCTTCGTCTAAGTTATTTCGGAACACAGTGATACTATCATTCTGCTTGCCATTTTAGTCTTGGCTGATACATATTGTTCGAGGGTTTGTTATTCAAGTTATTGTGCGTAGTCGAATTCACTGTTGGTGTTATAGATATATTTATGAGATTGTGGATGTCCGACAGCAGTTTATGGAAATCAAGTATTTCGAAATTATGTAGAACTGAAAAGAGCGATGGAAACGCTATGCAATAGTCAACAACGCTTGCGTCTTTCCATGTTAGCCTTCCAATCATTTTATCTGCTCCTACCATACCGTTTATTATATTTATGTTTACATTTTTGCACATTTCAATTAGCCTGTATCCATAATTGTTTGTTCCGTTATGCATGCTATATCGATCAAGTGGTATGCCCATCTAGCTCAATGTTACTTCCGGTCGTGGGGCTTGTTGTGCAGAGGTATCT
Organism: Chaetoderma sp. LZ-2023a; assembly: GCA_034401795.1. Lineage (NCBI taxonomy): Eukaryota > Metazoa > Mollusca > Caudofoveata > Chaetodermatida > Chaetodermatidae > Chaetoderma > Chaetoderma sp. LZ-2023a. The sequence continues at coordinate 95,672,321 of CM067374.1, read as the reverse complement.
CCCATGATTTTCACTTCTAAACTTTCATCGTCTACCTCTAGGAAGTCTTCTAGGTGTCCCGTATGGGCATCGAACTCCCCCCATAAGGATTACAGGTGTGCCATCATCATCTATTAAAGAGATGGGTTCCTGTTCAATCGTGTCAAAAAGTGTAATATACGAGTAGTTTCTGGAGGGACATAGAAAATTCCAAATAGTATGTCTTGGTGCAAGACGTTCTTGGTAATTTTAAATCAAAGACTGAAGTCAGAGTCTGTGTTAATTATTCTTATATGTGGTGCTAGTCTGTTTTTATTTAGTAGGGCTACCCCGCCTGAGCTGCTCTTGCATTTTGTTCTGTTAACCGCGACATGCTGATAACCATGTATATTAATTACGTCATATACACTTAGTTTCGTTTCGGTTAAGCATATGATATCATATTTTGTGATGTATTCTTCCAAATCTGGGGCTTTAAGTTTAGGTAGTATGCCACAAACGTTTAGCAAGAGGCAGCTTAGGTACATTTTGGTTTAGGAATTCCTATTTCCGGAAGTGGCAGTGTCGGTGGCATGTCGAATAATGGGATCGGGCGCGTTTATCTTGGTTGTGGGGGCGGTCCCAGAAGGTGATATATTAACCCCGTAGTTAGAATTGAGATTAGATGATGGTACTGTGGCGTTTATGATGAAACATTCGTTTGTTCTTGCTGCAACTACAGATGTAATAGTAGGAGCGACGGCCGCAGTATCTGCATCAGTTGCTCCAGCTGTGGCAATAGCCGCGGTAACAGCCAAGGTAGTAGAAGTTCCTGTAGTAGAGGTAGTAGTAGGAGCAGTATTAGTAATATGAACAGAAGTGATAGTGGCTGTAGCAGTTGCGTCTGTAGCAGCAGCGGTAGTAGTACAGCAGGTGTATTAGCAGCAGCAGTAGTAGTAGTAGTAGCAGTAGCAATAGCTAGTAGTAGTAGTAGTAGTAGTAGTAGTAGTAGTAGTAGTAGTAGTAGTAGTAGTAGTAGTAGTAGTAGTAGTAGTAGTAGTAGTAGTAGTAATAGTAGGTAGTAGTAGTAACAGTAGTAGTAGTAGTAGTAGTAGTAGTAGTAGTAGTAGTAGTAGTAGTAGTAGTAGTAGTAGTAGTAGGAGGAGGAGGAGGAGGAGGAGGAGGAGGAGCATGCATTACAGTATCAGCAGAAATAGCTACGGTACCTCTTAGTTGATTGATTCTTAGGTCAGGAATAGTTCATTGTCTCTTCGTGGAAAAGAGGGTAGTTTATGTAGTTTGGATAATAGTTTCGTTGAAATTGGAATGGATTTTGTGGTTGGTTTGGTGGTATGATTATGGTGGTGCTTGTTGCTGTTGGTGTTGATGTTGGTACTGTTGTTGTTGTTGTTGTTGTTGTTGTTGTTGTTACTTGTTGTTGTTACTTGTTCTGATTGTTCTTGTTGTTGATGTTCTGACTGTTGTTGTTGTTGTTATTGTTGTTGTTGCTGATGTTGTTGTTGTTGTTGTTGTTGTTGTTGTTGTTGTTGTTGTTGAGGTTGTGGCTGTTGGGGTTGCAGGGAGTGGTGCTGTTGGTGTTGTTGTTGTTGTCGTCGTCGTTGTTGTTGTTGTTGTTGTTGTTGGGGTTGGTCTTGTTGCGGCCGTTTTTCTTGTTGCTTCTACTGTTGTTGTTGTTGTTGTTGTTGTTGTTGTTGTTGTTCTTGTTGTTTTGGTGGTGGTGGTGGTGGTGGTGATGATCTTCAGATATCACATTGTTCCCTTCAAGGTGTTTCTTCCACCACGGTGGCTGCTGGTCAAAATGTTCTAGAGTTCGCATTCTCTGTTGTTGTTGTTGGTGGTGGTGGTGGTGGTGGTGGTGGTGGTGGTGGTGGCGGCGGTGGTGGTGGTGGTGGTGGTGGCGGTCGTGTTGTGTTGGTGTTGTCTTTGTTGTTGTCGTTGTTGTTGTTGTTGTTGTTGATGATGTTGCGGCTGCGCTGTTGTTGCTGTTGTTGTTGTTGTTGCTGCTGGTGATGGTGGTGTTCAGATATCACATTGTTCCCTGAAAGATGTTTCTCCCACTAAGGTGGTTGCTGGTCAAATGTTCGAGAGTTCGCGTTTGAATTAGGTGGTGGGCGGTTCCATATTGCGGCATTTATGTTGTCTTCGTTCCTTGGTATAAATAGTCGGTTATTTATGTATAATCGATCCCTAAACATTTCTGCCTTATTACCACTCCTTGTTGCGTCTCTTCTCACGGGGTACACCTCTTTTCGCTTCGATTCGATTTCCTGTGGGAATTGTTCGTGCACACGGAAAGGTTTCCCTCGCAACATTCTCGCAGCCATACTCAATACATGTTCTTTATCTCTAAAAAATGTGAACTTTGCAACGATTTTACGTGGCCGATTCGATGTGTTCTGTCAATTTGTATTTCAAAGTCGATGCCTAGTTCGTAATTCATAAACTCGCGCAATATATCTTCGGTGTTCCTGTTATACGTTTCCGTTTCCGCGATACCTATAAACAGCAGATTTCCTCTCGTGGACCTGTATTGCAGGTCGATGGTTTTGTTTGAGTTGCTTTTGGCATCTCGGTCGAGGTCGCTAATGCGAGACACTAGCTCATCGTCCCGGAAGTTAATTTGTTGATTTTGCATTGTTTTTTTCTTTATCTAGTTCATCGATTCTTGTTGCAAGACACGCTACCTCATGTTCTAAATCTGGCCTTTCTATTAATAGATCGTCACACTGATCACTAGTAAATAACGGCGTACTCTCTATTCGATCACGTTTTACGTTTAACATTTCTACATGCTCCGTTAAGGACTGATTTTGGGTTTCAAGCATGTTAATATTATACGTCGCTGAAATATGGTTTCTTTCCAATATTTCCAGCTTCTGAAGTATTGTGTTGAACGTTGTCTGTTTGCTCATTAGATTTTCATTCGTTGTGTGGGCATGGTCGGTTTCTGGGGCGGATGCTACTCTGGTAGTATTACTAATGGATGCGCCCGCGTTGGTGCCTAAAGGTGTCTGAAACAGTTCATGTAGCTGCGCTCGCTCTGTTTCGATACGTATATGTGTACATTGTGAATATGATATTAAGTCAGCTACGTTGTTTGTTGCTGTTCGTATTGTCTCTGGTAATGTCCGTTCACGGGGTTTTCTATACTTATTGCTCATATCATCATTTAGGTTATGGCTATCGCTATCGTTATGCCCTGAGTATGGAGCGACATTACTCCCATTCACTGTTAACAGAGCCCCGGAGACTACATTGGCTATTGATATACGGTCGTATGTCGTCTCGTGTGTCGTCTCTGTAACTGTTACGAAGAAGCATAAATATTATGTCACCACCATTCGTCATTGCTGATGACATTTGCTTGTAATTGCTCAAACAATCATGTTTTATAGATGCCACATTTGCCTATATATTACCACCAAGTGCCTGTGAAATGTCAACCATATACAATTTATCACATATAGATAATAAATGCTACTCTTAATAATATGCGTCATTGTGTGCTTTGTGCGTGTGCATGTGCCTGTCAATGTTCAATATTGCGATTGTCTATTTAACCCCACTTGTCTCAAATTAACCCTTTAATTGTAAAACTGACCAAAAGAACAACTTTGCATGGGTCTTCAGACATGACTATTTGAAAGGCCTAGAGAAGAGTATTTCTGAATATTTACCACTAGAATGACTGGCTCGGTTACCGAGCCAGTCATTCTAGTGGTAAAATTTCAAAAATACTCTTCGCTCGACCTGGTAAAAATTTAAATTTTCTTTATCACTACCCCTTTAATGGTAAAGCCGGCGAAAAAAATTCAATGGTAAATTTACAAAAACAGTTTTCTAAAATTAAAATATCTTGAAAAATATTGACCATCAAAATGTTTAATTGATATATCAAGTAGTATTTTGAGCGCTTCGAGGCGCTGTTGACACAAGAGAGGTTAATGTATAGGGGGTCCATCCGATTATGGGCTTAGCCTTTGATGGACTACCCATTCTGATTTAGTACACATACTATTATGCCGCAAAATAAACAGCTTTGAAATTTAATTTCAATACTTGAGTGACAGATTGGATTCATCCATTACTCCACATTGCAAGCACACACATACTGACAATTTAAAGTAGGGTGCATTTTCACATCATTCTTCTTAATGGATCTTACCAAGTTTATCCACGATCATATGACGTCATATGACATCATAATCTACTAAGTGACGTATTTGATCACGTCATAATAATGGCGTCATGAATGATTCAATATGGCCCGTCTTTAGCGCTTAATAGTCCGACACGTTGTACGAATTGTATGTCTTTACTATTTAATAAACATTCTGTTGAATATTTTGAAACTAATTTGTCTGGGCGCAGTTGCTGCCATCAACAGCTTAAATGTATAGTTTTCTGGGAATTGATTGTCAGGGAGTTCAGAGATCGGTAGATCCCAGCACGGAAGTGGTGTGGGTGGAGCTTAGATTAGGATGGGCGGGGCATAGCTAAACGTGGAAAGGTCCATTGATATCTATTCAGATATATTCGGACTGATTGGCAATATTATAATCACGATAATGGTGGCATACAGAATGGCACTCCGCTTAACCATTACCGCTCTTTTGTCAATATTCTACCAAATACCGTGCGAATGGCAAAGAAAATTGTGCACATTTTAAGCAATTTAGGTGCATGACATTGCTGTCTACTACATCTTCCACCAAATTTTCCTAAAAATGAACACCAGTCCATATTTTAATTTAATTTGAAAATTAAAACTTTTGACATCAGAGTGGTAAGGGTTTAATCCATTAAGGTGACCGCAGAAATCGAGGTTGTGTGTCTACCTAATTCCGTCTGGCGAGGACACCAATGTCCCCAACAAATTGTCTCCATGCCCTATCTCGTTAATGTTCAGTCTGATATTTTCCATCTATTTCTGGTGAATGGTTTACGTCATTCGTTAGCCGTAATGTTGACAACCTCTAATAATCAGACATGGATACCTTGACATGTCTGTCATACACAAAGGCTGCCGGAATGAATGAATGAAGCAAAGCTTAACGCTTGCATTGCCTAGTTAACACAGTTTATTATTCAGGTACTTTCCGTTCGAAAAGGAAACCCTTTCAAAGCGCTCTGCACGTACAAAATCATTTTTTTCGGTTTGTATATTCGGGTTTATATGACGTAATTAATTCGAAAACAGCAGGTTGCTATAGTTTAACGATTTAGCAAAAAACGTTTTGAAACGTTTTCCTTTTCGATGACGTCATATGATGGATCATTCTATATGGAAATAGATGTATCCAATTCTAGCTATGCCCCGCCCATCTTTAACGAAGACCCTCCCATGATTTGGGCGTGTTAGTATATATTTACATACTTTGACTCCTAAATTGCCAGAATCCCATTTTCAAGGTACATATACAGGTAAGCTGTCGAATATTTTGAAACTAATTTGACTGGGTGCTGTTGCTGCCTATGGCCCAAGAAGATTAGTTTCAAAACATTCAATATAATGTTTATTGGCCCATCCTGTGTCAACAGCGCCTCAAAGCACTCAAAATACTACTTGATATATCAATTAAACATTTTGATGGTCATTATTTTTCAAGATATTTTCATTTTAAAAGACTATTTTTATAAATTTACCATTAAATTTTTTTCCGGCTTGACCATTAAAGGGATAATGGTAAAAAAAATTAAAGTTGTTTACTTAACCAGTGTCTATTTTCAGGCCGAGAGAAGAGTATCTTTTGAAAATTTACTAATAGAATCACTGGCTCGGTTACAGAGTCAGTCATTGTAGTGGTAAATATTCAGAAATACTCTTCTCTAGGCCTTTCAAATAGCCATGTTTGAAGACCACTGCAAAGATGTTTTTTGGGCAGCTTGACCATTAAAGGGTTATGCTGATACAGGACGGGTTAAAAAATAAATCCATCAAAGACATGCAATTCGTACACCATCACAGCGGGTCTTTGTCTCTCAATTAGGATTGTGACGTTAACCCATATTTGACGTAATTGATTCTGACGTCATTACTTGAATGCCGGATTGGATTCATACATTGGGATACAGCTTGAGGATGATGGAGATACGACGTGTAGCCTACTAAACCCCTCTTGTTGTGTCAACTTAACCCTTTAATGGTCAAACTGACCAAAACAACTTTGCAGTCGTCTTCAGACATGGCTATTTGAAAGGCATAGAGAAGGGAAGAAAGATGACACATCCACGCCGGTCTCCTCCGTAAGTACCAACTTTGTTGGGAAACTAAGTCATCAAGGATTGCGGGCTGACATCCGCATACAGGGACAAGTCTGATTATAATATGTCTAACCGTCTTCAAACAAGAAACTGTGCTCGACATCCCCGGACGACACGATTTTCCCAGGAGCTTACCATAGCTACGTGGACTGTACGTGGTCTGAGTGCAACATCAAAGAGTCAAACCTTAGGTGCAGACAGTGAACACTATACCATCGATATTACATGCATTCAAGAGACTAAAGTAGCTAAAAACTCAGAGCAGCAACTACAGACAGGTCATAAGCTAGTGCTCAGAGAGCAAAAACAGGCCGCATACCGGGGTATAGGCTTTGTAATCGGACCAAGGGTCTTGGATCATGTCATTAGTTTTGGATATGTCAGTGATCGTGTTGCATTCATCGACCTGGCCATACCCACGCGAAAACACACCACCACTAAGTGTCGCATTGTCAACTCATATGGCCCAACTATCGAAAATGCCAAAGAGAATACAGCAATATTAGATTCCTTCTATGCAGAACTGAGCTCCGGATTACAATCCCAGCTAGATGGCAACTGTTCGTGTGTGGCGATTTCAACTCCAAGCTGTGTAAACTCAGAATTGCGGACAAAAGTTCAGGACTTGGCTTATGCATGGGATCGTGTGGAGTGGGCACAATAGCAATAGCAATGGAGATGCACTGGTGGCATTCCTTAGTTCCAATGGCCTATTTGCCACAAATACGGCTTTCAAACACCTATGCTGTCACCGGACAACATGGACAGGACACATTGCTGATCGCAAAGCCTGAAAAGGGTTCTAAGGCTACACTAGCTGTCCTCAACCAAATATACTTCATCCTATGCAAGGCAGAAGCAAATCCCCTATTTCGGAATGCTCGTTGTTCCTATGGAGGCACACATCTCAATTCTGACCATAAGCCAGTCATTACACGCCTTCAGATGAACGATCTCTACCTAATATATAAACGCCATACCAAGCAAGATGGTAGAGTCATCTACAACCTGCACAAGCTCATCAGCGACATTGACCATTAAATGTCATGCAAAAAAGGCCCTCGGAGAGCAGATAGTTACATCGACGTCAGCTCTGATCCAAACGAAGCCCTAACCAAAATACTGAAATACTGAAATCTATGGAATCATCAGCTACCAGCACCATAAGTGTTCTAAAAAACGACCAAACTAGATATACTGACGACCTTCTAGTAGTAAAATTGTCAGGAGAGCAGAGAGCCTTATGGCTGCACATCTATCAAAGTGGCTAAATTGAAGACTGCACCAAACTATGCTGGTAGCGCAATAACATTCTGCGCCACATTAGCGAACGCTAAAAAGATATTGCTGTTCAACAAACAGACTCCCTAGCAGATGAAAAAACTACCAGAGACGACTGTCACAAAATGTTTCGGGCACCACTCACTGTACACAACTCTGAAGGACAGTTTTTCAGGACTGACAAGGGAAAAGCCGAGGCGATTTGAAAATGGTTCAAGGAACAGTTCACAGACCACGATGATGAGCCCTTGCAACCTTTCTCAGGAGCCCACTGGCCATTATGAACACCAATTAAAAGAGCAGACGCTGAGAAGGCACTCAAAGCCCTGAAAAATGGACGTGCACCAGGACCTGATGGCATGAGCAATGAAATATTCAAATATACAGGTGACATTATCTCAAAACTGATCATGCATCTAATCAATTCAGCTTTTATGCCCCATCTTCCCATCGAAGCTGTAGGCCAAGGCCCCCTTATCGCACTACCCAAGCCCAAGAAGCCACCTGGCCCCCAGCCAATATGCGGCCAGTGTGCGCCTCAACAGCATACGGAAAATTCTATCCAATGCTACTCTACGCCACATCCGAGACATGATCGATTTCTTCACCGGATCATGTCAAAGTGGCTTCAAACGTAGACGCAGCTGCGCAGACATGGTATGGGCTCAACGCATGCTTGTGTCTGTAGTCATGTCCAACCATTGGGATTTCCACAAAATAGCCATAGACATGTCGCTAGCCTCCGACACAATTAAACGCTCAAAGATCCGAGATGCACTACGCCAGGCCAGTTGCAATGAAGATGAGCTACAACTAGTGAGACTACTGCTTGCAGACACCAAGCTGAGAGTACGAATAAGGCCAGCGAAGTCTGTAGAGTTTAAGATATCAATCGGCTCTCCACATGAATATGGTCTATCTCCACAAGATCAAACCCCCGGTGTCGATACTGGGTATGCCGCTAAAGATGGAATATGCCAACAATGTGGACTTCATAGACGAGGAAAAGAAACCCCTTGACGAACTTCTGCCAATAGCTGCAAGCAAACTAAAAATTGAGAATATCTTTATCAATGAATCCACAACAGAGCTCACCCACAAATACTTATCTACAAAGCATGAAACTGAAGAAAATGACGATCCACTTCATGGCGGCGAACCATGGAGGAAAAGTAAAATCCTGGACTTACTGCTTTGCAGTACTGCTGACATTGCTGCACGCTGCGTCATGGGGAACATAGCTTTCCAGTCCTTCTGAAAGCTATGGATTCGTAGATCAAAGATGCCCTTGATAAAAAGGCTACGTTTATACAATGTAGCCTTTATCCTTGATGCTGTATAACTGTAACAGCTGGGCAGCTCCAAAAGCAGCTCTAGACAAACTCGATGCCTGCCACCGCAACACCTACGCACCATCAATGGACACCGATGGCCAGACAGCATAATTTCCAACAATGCACTATACAAGATGTGTAATACGTCGCCGTTGTCTGTAAAAGTCGCCCAGCAAAGATGGTCCATGTTTGGCCATGTACTAAGGACGACACACCAGCGCAGAGAGCCATGGAATTCGCTCTACTCAGAGCCAGCAAATAAAAAGCCAGGAGAGGACGTCATTGCATAAATCTTCTAAGCGTGCTACGAGGTGACCTCAGGAAAGCAGGACTCGGTACACTAAAATCAAGAACGGACCTGAGAAGCTAAGGATTTCGGCTGAGGACAAGACACAATGGGCAAAGGCGAAGAAGGACTGATTGCAGCTGTAGGATGTTTCTACTACTACAGCCGCAGAATACAGTAATCATACATACATACATACAGAAAAGAGTATTTTTGAATATTTACCACTAGAATGACTGGCTCGGTAACAGAGCCAGTTATTCTAGTGGTAAAATTTCAAAAATACTCTTCTCTTGGCTTGCAGATAGACACTGGCTAAGCAAAAACTTTAATTTTCAAGCCAGCGAAAAGAATTCAGAGATAAATTTACAAAAATAGTCTTCTAAAATTAAAATATCTTGAAAAATATTTACCATCAAAATGTTTAATTGATATATCAAGTAGTATTTTAGATACTCTCAATATTAAATTATAAAATACTATACCAACCGACATGCGATATAGAAATAACAAGGACAATCACAGATTGTAGACCTTCGCGCTCCCGTTTTTGTCATATCGTAAAAAGTTTACAAATTTTTCGGATTTTTGTTATTTTTTCCGATTTTTCCGGATCACACCTAATGTTGCGGAGCCTTAGTACACGGTCACACTCTTTATTGTGTTATTATTTAAGCCAAATCGGACCAATACTTTCCGAGATATCCAGGTTCTTTCATCTAGATCACAATCAACGTCTGGAAATCTTCTTGCACGGAAAGTTCCTTTGTTGTATTAAAATGTACACCAAACGAGTAGTAGTTTTTAGATACAGCTACGGACAGACAGACAGACAGACAGAAAGACAGACAGACAGACAGACAGACAGACAGACAGACAGACAGACAGACAGACAGACAGACAGACAGACAGACAGACAGACAGACAGACAGACAGACAGACAGACAGACAGACAGACAGTTCAGACCAGTTTTTTCGCTGTATGACGAAGACCATTACGTCGAAAGCGCTCCAGCAATTGACAGTGTAAGCTAATAATAATAATTTTGTATTTATTGTTCTTATTTTTCAGTTTCTAAATTGTTTCAACACATATCGCTATAGCTAATATTTGTTGCTTAGCCATTTTGAACGCAAATCTGCCAACCCAACCTTTCATCAACCAAAAGTTCTCATATCCAGTCTGATCAGGTCTTTTAGAGACTGGTTAAGATATACTTCCATGTGTTGCAATGCTTGCATGACTATGGTCCCTTACGAGAGCATTTGGCATCAGCCTCTCTACAGACATCCATCAGCATGAAAATGGAGGAGATGAACTCGTTTTTCTGCCCTGCCTTACGAGATGACGAATTATTTGTTCATAGCTGCTTAGAAAATCTAATCAAACTTTATCAAAGCAAATTGGACAAATTAAAGAGCGAGAATCTAAAGGAATTCTTGATGTATATCGAGCCAAAGGCATGGCACTGAATGGGGTAGGCAAAACTTTCGAAATAAATTAGCTACAAATCAATGAAATCCATAATTTTTGGAAATTTTTGACAGAAATAGCGCGTGAGGAGCAAAGGAGAGCGACCTCTGTACCAACACCAGCGGACACACAGAGTCCAGGTTCAGGTTCACATTCAATAATGACTAACAAACGACAACGGTCACCAACCACCCTCACATCCTCGCCTACCACTTCCAAGCGGACGAATCTGTATTATTCTCCAACACCAGCACCCAATTCTCCTCCAGTGCGGCGTTGTCGGGTTGTTTCTCACTGTTCTCCTAATCTCCCACGCTTGCAACTCTTCATCATCGCTACCACTATCTTCTCCTCATCGTCTTCTGACTCGATCTTCTCCTCTTCCTCCTCCTCTCTTAATTCCGCCTCCTGTTCTTCATCCTCGATCTCTTCCTTTCAATGCATCTCTTCTCTCAATCCTGCCGCTTGCTTCTCCTACTCAATCGTTCCCTCTTCCTGCATCGCCACTCTCCACCCCTCATCCTGCTCTTTCTCATAATCTTCTTTTCTCTTCCCCTCCTACACCTTCTTCTGCTCCTCTTACTTCATCCCTGCCTCCTTTCCCCGCCTATGGAGAATGATAATAACCCGTCTGATCGGATGTTGCCAATTCCCGTCATCAATCGCATAGCAAGGGCTTGTGGAGGATCCCCAGAATCAGAAAAAGATTCTGCTGATAGGGTCCTCTAATCTGGCCCGAATTGATGTAGTCGTCCATCCTGACATCCATATTGAATGCTATCCTGGTGCTGCATTATCACATTTGGGAACAATGGCTATGCGATACCAGGATGGCCCTAGCCCGGAGAAGATCATCCTGAATATTGGCATCAACTCCAAAATGAACATCCATAAAGGCCTCAAGACATTTAAGGTTCATGGTCCGAGAATTTAAAAACAGCTTTCCTAATGCAGAGTTGTACTTGCGTGCTGAGCTTAACTGTTCTGATAGTTTGTCAGATAGGCAAAAGTACTGTTGCAAGCGTATCAACGAGTCAGCAAGCTCCAACTGTCACATTGGTATGGTCATCCCCAAAATTTCTGATGCCAATTTACATGTTGGGAAAGATAGAATCCATTGGACGAAGGAAACAGATAATTGTATTTATAACCATTGGCTGACGGTACTTTGTTTAAACTAAATGTGGGTCAAGGCAATAGCTCCACTAACATAGGATTAGGAATAAACCTTGTCAATTTAGCTGCTGGCTATGATCTCTCACCATCTGAAAAATCAATCCTTGATCGCGGACTTACTTTTGTACCAACTTGAAAAGCAAAAACTGGATAAGATTTGCTTTTAGACACAGGTCTTATTGAAGGAGCTAATTCTGGTCATTCAATAAAAATAGCACATCATTTTCGAAATTTAAATGGAGAGTCAAAACCATTCACTGGAAAATCCGTGTGGGAGCTTCCGGATAGGCTAGATGATGACAATATTAAGGCAACCATAACAACGGTTGCTGAATATAGCCAGATCATTGCCAGTTCTCAAACAATAAGCAACGCCTTTTATCTTTCGAACGACAGGCTATCAACAAATTACGTAGAAATCAGAATATTATTATAAAACCGGCCGATAAACGTTCAGCAACTGTCATTTTGTCTAGAGAAAACTACATCCGCGAGGCTGAAAGGCAGTTAACTAACACCAAGCATTACAGAAAACTTGATAAGTTAATTTGGCCTCAACATCGACAAGATTTCATTGAAATACTTAATTTATTGCATACAGATAAGTACATCGATAAGAAACTGCTAAAGTATCTGCTAGGTGAGAATAATCCACAAAATCGGACATTTTATATCGTGCCTAAATTCCAAAAACCAATCAATATCGGTTAGATCCATAACAACCCATGGATGACCTATCATTTCAGACTGTGACAGTGAGTCTTCAGACTATATGGCTTGCTTTTTAAAGCTCATTGCTAATAGACACAAGAGCTTTCTCAAGAATACAGAACACTTTCTTAAAAACTAACCAAATTGTCAGTTCTGAAAGATGCATATTTAGTCACATTAGACATAGATGCTATGTATACCAATACAGATTTTGATGCTGGAGTCAATGCTGTTAAGAATTCTTTTGTCATATTTCTTGATCCAGATCGACCAGATACGAAAAATCTAAAATTATTAGAACTAAGCCTTACAGGAAACGATTTCCATTTCAATGGTGAAAATTACCTTCAAATCTGTGGATGCGCAATGGGTAAACGATTCAGCCCAAATTTTGCTACGATTTATGTGGGAAGAGGAGGCACTGAACAAATCAACCAAAAAGCCTCTTCTTTACCTCAGATATCTAGATGACATCTTCATAATTTGGCAACATTCAGAAGAAGATTCTTGGGAATTTTCTCACATTTTAAATAACCCAGACTCAAACAGCAAGCTAGAAGCTACTATTAGTGGAACATCAGTTGACTTTTTAGATGTCACGATCTATAACGGTTATCAATTTGATTCCTCTGGATAATTAGAAAATAAAGTATTCTTTAAGCCAACAGACTTACATAAGCTGCTTCACAACACATTATTTCATCCTCCACACACATTTAAAGGTCTGATCAAATCGCAAATCATAAGATTCTTTCGAAACTCTAGCCAAGGCAAAATCTGAATGATTCATGCTCTACTCTGATACTTTGAAAACACGCGGCTATTCAGCCCGTTTTCTTCGAAAAATTAAAGCAGATACTATCAATGAACTTGAAAGTCTAAAACCACATAGCGGACCCGAGTTTGAACCTGTCCAAATTAAACACAACAAACCAATCATGTGTGGTGGATCAGCTTTTAAATGCGACACAAACAGATGCAAAGTTAACAACTATATTGTAAACCAACAAACACTCCTGAGCTTTCACACTAAAAATGAATATCATATCCGGACAAATATGCATTGCGATTCTGAGAATGTAGTCTATTTGACCAATTGTCCCCTTTGCCAGAAACAGTATGTTGGTGAAACGAAAAATGCATTTAGAGTGTGTGCTAGACGCCGCGTTTCTGATATTAACACCTCAGCAGATACCCCAATTGTTCAACATTTCCAACTTTCTGATCATTCAGTTGAGCATCATTTTGAAATCATGCCAATAGAGCAGATTCCGACTTTCGATAGTGCAGAAGAAACGCAAAATACGAGAAGGCCATTGGATTAGAACATGCCAAACAGAAGCACCATTTGGAATAAATGTAGATTCAGGAATATCACAAAAGAACAAAATTAGCACATTTCAGCTCATATACAATAGACGTGATGTTGAATTAGCCAAACCAATGAAACATGAATATTCACAGTTACAATCTAAATTAAAGGAACCGATCAAAGCACGCCCAGTAATAACTTACACTAGAAAGCAAATACCTGAAAGATTTGCTAGTAAGTTAGACCGCATAGTTCCTGATAACAATGACAAGGTTTCATCCCTCCCTGCATATTCTTAAATGAATCAAATCCCAACCAAAATCAATGGTGGGTAAACTTGCAATCATATCCGTTGGACATCTTTTAATTTTGTATCTGCGCTTTTTTCAGTGCAAAGACAGACAGACATGTGGGCAGGCAGGCGGGTACACAGGAAGACATACAGACCTACATACAGACAGACAAGCAGACAGCCAGACAGCAGCCCCGATCGCGATACTTTCTTCTCCTTACGGAGATAGTGTAACAAGATATAGATTGATCGACCAATCAATTCAATAAGCCCAACCTTCTCTCATCTTCCACCCTTGTGACCGTGCCAATTTATTCCGAATTACGTCATTTTACGTATTATATGGGTTTGCAATCCAAGACATTATGCTCGTTATCCTGCCACAGTTTTGCCATTATATCAGGCAGATCTGGCCTCGCGCGTTCTCCGTCAATGTCACACTAGATAAGAAGATCAGCTTATTCAGCTAGAAGTAGCAGCTCAATTAAATTAGACAATTTCTCTCAGACCGCACCGTATAGTATCTGGCTGGTGAAGTTAAATGAGCATAGAATTTGAAATCTCTACAAAATATAATCGTCTCATCAGAGAATGGAGGGATCCAGTTTTAGCTACGTCACCCCCATCTCTAGCTAAGCGCCGCCCACGTTTTGTCCGTGTTGGGATCAATCGATCCCTGCACTCTCTGAATATCAATTTCCAGAAAAATATGCAGGTAAGCTGGTGAATATCTTGAAACTAATATGACTTGGTACTGTTGCTGCCTATGACAGCAACACCGTCCAGTCAAATTAGTTTCAAAATAGTCAACAGAATGTTTATTAAATTGTACAGACATACAATTCCTACAATTTGACGGACTATTAAGCATTTATGACTGACTAAGATATGTGATTCATGACATAATTGATTATTACGTCAGCCTACATGTGACGTAGTTGATTATGACGTCATATTATGGATCGACAAACAGGATTCATTCATTGTCAATCTTTATCAGAATTTGACTCTATTATGCATCGCAACGTGTATTCCATAGAACAAGAAACTAACTACTAAAGAATAAAAATGTAGACATGTACGGGAACGTACACGCGCACGCGCGCGCTCACGTACGCACGCAGGCAAGCAAGCACACAAGCACGCACACTGCAATACCATATGGTTTTAAAGCAAGAGCTGAGTTGCAGTCTGAAGAGGATTCTGTGATTCAGAGAAAAAGTTAAACTACATGTTTCTCACCCCTCTCTATACTCAACTGACACACCCTCACTTAGTCTCTCTCTCTCCCCTCTCCCCTCTCCCTCCCTTCACCCACCATCCCTATCCCCTCTCTCTGTCTATTTCTCGCATATTGCTCTCTTTCTCCTTCTCTCTCGTTCTCTCGCTCTCTATCTCTGACTCCCTTCCTCCCTCTCCTCCCCAAGCCATCCCTATCCCCTCTCTCGCTGTGTTATCTTTCTCCCTCATTCACGCACGCACGCACGCACGCACGCACGCACGCACGCACGCACGCACGCACGCACGCACGCACGCACGCACGCACGCACGCACGCACGCACGCACGCCCGTACGCACGCCCGTACGCCCGCACGCACGCCCGCCGGCCCGCACGCACGCACGCACGCACGCACGCACGTACGCACGCACGCACGCACGCACGCACGCACTCACGCATGCACGCACGCACGCACACACACACATACACACACACAGTCTCTCTCTCTCTCTCTTTCTCTCTCTCTCTCTCTCTCTCTCTCACACACACACACACACACTCTCACCTAATGTTGTTTAATGGTCAAACTTACCGCTCCCTACTATGTTAGGTAATAACAGATATACCCGTCCATCTCTAGCTAAACTCGATCCACGTCTGCACGTGTTGTGATCAATCGATCCATGCACCCTCTGAATCCCACTTTCCAGAAAATCATACATGTAATCTGTTGAATATTTTGAAACAAATTTGACCGTGTGCTAGTGCTATTGCTGCATGTTGCAGAATGCTCATTAAATAGTAAAGACATACACTTGTAGGACTATTAAGCGTTTATGATGGACTATATCACATCCCTCTTGATGGAAGTGATTATGACATTAACATCATGCGACTTAGTTGTTTATGACATCATATGATTGCCTAAGAAACGGGATTCGTCAATTGCTGTGGTATATGCGACCTTGACAGAAATGGTATAAAAATGCCATCCATTGACTGCGCGATGGAGTGAATGCCTGACCAACAGATAGACCAATCAACTAGGTGATAGACGGGAAGATTGCATGACTCATACGACTAGAAAGCTGTGACAAAATCGCACAGCTACTTCACTTCTAAGAAACGTTGATTGTTCTCCAATTCTCCCCTACAAGTATCTGTTGTTGAAACTGTCTGAGCTAGTTTTACATTGATCACAAATTTCTGCTTTCATTTTCTGACCCGTAAAACAAATTTTTAAATCAACACGCGGTTCTATGGTTTGATAGCTAGAATGTTAATAGAAAACAGAAGCCATTGAAATAACGCTAATCTAACCAAGCCAATGCCATTGTAGAGAAAGATAACGGCACCCGGAAAAGAGAAAAACCGTCGACGGCCAGGAATCAATGAGCGTTATTGATGACGTAAATATGCCTTTTGTGTTAGTTTTCAATAGGCCACATATCTGTATTTCCTGTGAAGAAGAAGATTCCTTTCATGACCTTAGACAAGCACAGATACTCGACCTACGGTCATTGTTGTGCTCAGATGCCATTCTACTGGAAGATATTAAACGTCTAGCACATCTCCGTGGATGTGGCATGGCCGCAGTTAAGGTGAAGAATTGAAGTGTCTGAATTCACTTTATAATCGTGAAAGGTACAAATGTAGCAACCAGTCTCTGGATG
Source organism: Chaetoderma sp. LZ-2023a (assembly GCA_034401795.1). NCBI lineage: Eukaryota > Metazoa > Mollusca > Caudofoveata > Chaetodermatida > Chaetodermatidae > Chaetoderma > Chaetoderma sp. LZ-2023a. Next base: position 95,655,320 of record CM067374.1, on the reverse strand, counting down.
ATTTTATGTTGGAAACAACACATTGGGTAAGCTTGGCTGAAATTCTTTCATATAGAGAGGAGGCCCGTATTGATCAGTCTTGAACCAGTTTGTTTAAATTGGCAGAAATAAAGAAGTTGTATCACTGTATAGGTTAAACTAACGTTCGGTCGAAGGAGAGCAATCGATACACTCGACACACCTAAGAGAAAAGCTTCTGGTTGATCCCCGTGACCTCATGCTCACACGGGAGGCAGCGATGTTCGCCTTCCAGTTACAAAGGATATATGCTTTATATAAAAATTAAGAAGTTGCGTGTACAGCAAATCTCGCCTATGTTTGTTTGGCACAAATAGCTACAATTTTTCGAAGAGAAATGCTGTATGATCAGCATGGGTTCAAGATGTGTTCTCACCAGACTATCCGAGAACATCAGTCACAACCACTCTTATATCACTTGTTTCTATGCTTCTTGATGGGGCGAACATTAAGGATCAATCAGACACTGCAAGAAAAGAAATCTGCACTATTAGTTGCTCAGTTATTGAAATTTAATTCAGTCATTGGCGCAGCCAGATATAAAGGCTTAACGGACAAGCTGTTTGATCTCGGTATATCAATTTTCTATGATTGTTTTACTACACTCTGCAGACTTGGTGGATCCCATGTGTGATCAGTTTGAAGAACAAGGTGCTGTATGTCCATCAAGTCTACGTGGGAGTGTATTTACTACAACGGCCGTTGAGCCTATCTATTTTAATTCATTGTTCGCAGCTGCTTTTAATTCCTTCCATAGCACTAGTATTGCACTGATACAACATCCAATGTAGTGGCTATGAAGAATTAGAGGATTTCTATTCGTGTAGATAACAAGAAATCTGAATTGTAATTTTTCGTCTCACGAAACTATTACATTTAAGAAGAACGATAAGCTAATGTTCCTAATGTTCGCAACACATTGCTCAAAGGTGATCTGTTCATCAGAATCTGAAGACTTTTGAAATATTCCACCGCGCTCGCATGAGGAAGCTGACACATGCATCACGGTAGCTGTTGCAGATGCATCCATAGAAGGACATCACAAAGTGATGTTTCGTACAGCGAGCACTGATGTAATCATTCTGGTAGTAGCCCCTCTCCACAAGATTACAGCTGACGAGCTTTGGATTGGATATGTTGTCTGCTAACATTTTAGAGATAGGCCTATTCCCGTTCACTAGGTAGCTAGAAGCTTTGAGCCACAGAGGACTCTTGCCATGCTATTGAAGTGAATGTGCACAACGAAGACTGCGCTGGCCGCCGACTGTCATTGTCAGCCGCAGATGGCGGCGCCGGGAAATGGGCTGTCGTGTGCCTCTGCATCGAGCAGGCGCTCACTCAGGGCAGCATGGCATACCTGCAGCCGCGCCATCAGCTCCCCGAGCTGCCGCATCTGCTTGGCCTGCCCCTCGACCAGCCTCGGCAGGTGGGACACGAGACCGTCTTCGCCGGTCACCACAGGAGATGCGTCACGAACGTATCTGGCCTAAGTGCTACCCAGACGTGGATAGAGGGTTTCTCTTGCTTCCAGGCTACATGGATTTGTGTCGTGGTGGGTCGTGCGCACGTCTGTACTTAAAATTATAGGTGGTGGCAGCATTAGAGAACCCGTACGAGAGTAAGCAGACTCTGCGCGGGCCTCTTCAAGTTCCACGTCATTACCACTGTTATTGCATAGGGCAAAGTCTGCAAAGATGGGCTCACTGGCGTACATCTAACGCTGTAAAGCATCTTGTAAATTGTCAAAAGGTGCATGGTGGCGTAAGATGTTGAACGCATAATTGGCGTCCGCTTCACTATCAGTCTCATCTGCACTTTCCACTTCCATTTGTGGTGGAATATGCGTTGGTGTACTATTGAATTGCACGGTACGCGCTACAGTACCTCCCAGGTCTGTGACTGCGAACTTAGTCAGTGGAGTGACCATGGTTAGTGGCGCTGGTGCTGACATGGTATCTGAGATTGGTGACGCCCTGGCGTACTAAGTTCCATGTTCCTATAGTGATAGCGTGTGCGTGTCTGGTACTACTGGTCTTTTCGATGTTTCTATCTAACGCAGGAGTGATTTGCTGTGCGTTAGCGTGTCAAGATTTGGTCAAAATGGACTTAGAATTCTTATCAGTGATTTGCTTGCTAGAATTTTTAAGTGGATGGCAGTTCCACATCGGGCGCCACTTGTAGCACCGGTGTGTGTGTCAGAATTGGAAGAATTCTAAGTGCCAAGCGTAACTTTCAAAACTGCTTGTCAGAGTCTTGACGCGCATCGCATAAGACGCACGTGAAATGTGTGGAAAGGTTAGCGTGTTTACTCACTACGTTGCTGGGAAGGCACACCGCAGGAGGTTTGGAGTGATGACGCGTTTACAGGCTAATTTGTTGAATTTAGAGATGTTTGGTACTGAACCTAGCTTTGTGAATTATAATAACTCACAAGTGCGAACTTAGACAAGCCACTACGTTAGCGTTGCTGGTGTAGTGTTGAAACTTCGTCTAAGAGCGCTGCTATTTGTACCCACGCTCAACCACTGTGAAATTCAGAGTTTGTGCATAATGCGTAATCCGTAGTGTAGGTGGTCGGCGCCAGTACACAAACACTTGGTTTCACAGTCTTGTTGCAGGCGCTTGGAAAATAGACTAAGGCCGTAAGGGGCGCAACATGGGTCTCAATTCGCCACTGGAAATAGACTATGTCCGCACGAATGCACAAGGAACTGGTGGAACACTAACCAAGTCTGATAGCTGGCGTCGGGCACGCCTGGCGTCACAGAAATAGTCAGAGTCCGAGCGGTAATCGTATAGAAATGCACTAGGCGTACAAGCCGGCACTTGGCCGATAGGGCGTTGTTGGCGCACTATTAGACCTATTCCCACCAGTACGGAGAGCATGTTGTGGGTCGTGTGCTCAGGTTGAGCTGTATGAACGAGCTGATTGAGCTGTGTGAACGAACTAACTCGACTGATGATTTTAGCGGCTGCAGCTCCTTATAAAGGGCTGGCGACCTCATCGCTTAGCTTGCGCATGCGTATTAGTCTCCTGCATACGGCGTATCTATTTTGTCATCGGTTGAAATTAGTTGCGCATTCTCTAAAGCATCGATTCTGAGTCTGCTCCTATTCCCAGAACCGAGTCCTTAGCTTGAGCTAGTGAGTCTGGGCTCGCCTAGTCTTGCTTTTTTACAGAACAATACGGCATTATCAAAATCATAGTTTCGCACATCCGGGCATTTTGTGAAAAGCCGCCATTAAAGTTGGGGCAACTTTACTACATGCTAAAGAGCACTGCGGATAGGAATACATTGTTTACATTGTCCATGAAGCTCAAACCATAATATCCTGTATCTGAAAGTCTGTAAAAACTCCGCATTTTTCTATTTTAATAAAAAAATAAATATTTTAATAGATAAATTTCTGTTATCAGAAAACATAAAATCACAAATGAATTTTGCAAGATAGTAAAGTAAAGGTAATTAAGGTTTCGCGGCTCATTGCTCGTAATGTTAAATTAGCCCCTCCAAAAATGGCGTCGCTCCCAGGGTATTATGGGAAGATTTATTGTGATGACGACATCGCGATTCTATGAAGTTTATGTCTAATAACGCTTCGTTTTGAAGCCGGATTACTTTAATTTTTATCCCTGGATATCCGAATTTATGCACCCAGTAATGGGTTACACAAATTCAACGTAATCACTTCATATAAATTAGTTTTCTAGCGGCCGATAGCGTAACTCACCGTAATTAAAGTTATTACCCGAGTCCGCTAATTTGGTTATCCGCAGTTGGCTTAAGAAGTGATTACTCGTAGGAACGCATACTCGAAAGCATACTCGGCTAGATATAAATGTGTACAGCTTTCTGCCTTTGCTATGGTGACAGTAATCAGGAAGTAGCTAACATGGATTATTTAATTCTTTGGAACAAGGTTAATTAAGGCCCGCTGCACTAATTTTGGTGGCATATTGTTTTCCTAATTTTGGCCACAAAATGGCTGAAGAATCACATTATGAGAAATAGGTCCGTACATGAGAAAAATAACCCACAATACATTGCCAATTATGATCAAGAGTGTATAGGTTCTCAGACTGATGTTCAGCATATGTCCTTAAAAAGCTTACTTCAACGCATCCTTTTAATGCTTAATCCTGTCTAAAACTGTACCTGTGGTGGTATACATGTATGTGCAATTTCAGACCAAGGGAAGCGTATTCTTTGAACATTCATCACTGGAATAACTGGCTCAGTTACCGGTGAATTTAAAAAATGGTATTTTTTGACATGCAAATGGACATTGGCTAATCAAAAACTTTTATTTATTATTACACCTTTGACGGTCAAGGTTGCCCAATCAGCCTCTGCAGTGGTCTTGAGGAATATTCATTTGCAGAAAGCCAATTTTTGGTAAATTTCTGTATTTATTGTATAAAATAATCTTCTCTTTGACTGCAAAATTAGCATTTTCTTTATAAATCTTGGCGATTAAAGGGTCAATGAACCTTTCCAGTTTATCCATCCGTCTTATGACGTCATAATCAACTACGTGACGTGTAGGAAGACGTCATAATCAATGACATCACGAATGGTTCGATTTAGTCCGTCTTAAATGCTTAATAATCCAACCTGTTGTACGAATTGATGTCTTTGCTATTTAATAAACGTGTAGCTGAATAATTTGAAACTAATTTGACCGGGAGCTGTTGCTTCCTTAGGCAGCAACAACACCCATTCAAATTAGTTTCAAATTTATTCAACAGCTTACCTGCATAGTTTTCTGGAAATTTATAGTCAGGGCTTTCGGAAATCGCTCGATCCAACACCAGCGAGGTGTGGGTGGAGATGAGCAAGAAATGGGCGGGACATAGCTAAAACTAGAAAGATCCATTGATATTAGTACCATTTTGAGCGCTCTAAGGCGATGTTCACACGGGATGTGTTAATCAGAACCGGTCTATGATCGTGGTTTATCACAGAGATCGGATCAGTATGATGTATAAGTCTCTCCCGAGTACACCTTCCAGAGCGTAACAAAATTATTCATAAATATTTACTAGCAATGATTGATGGAATTCCTATCTCCAAAAATTATCTCTCAACAAATTGTCACTCAGAGCCTCCATGCGATTGCCATATTGATTCCCATGTTGGTGGTACAATACACGATGGTATTGACCCAATCTGGCTTTCTGCATGGTTGATCCTCTCTCAATCTGGACATCCGTGTTAAAAGGGTAGATGGAGAGAGCGACACGCCCCAGTCAAAAGTATGAATCTAGCTTCTCAGTCAATCATATGACGTCATAATCAACTACGTGACATGTAGGCTAACGATATACTCAATTACGTCATGAATGACGTTATCTAGTCCGTTATAAACGCTTAATAGTCCGTCAAGTTGTACGACTTGTATGTCTTTACAACTTAATACATATTATTTGGAATATTTTGAAACTAATTTGATTGATTAATTTGCAAAAACTAGATTCACCCATTAGCTTCATTCAAAATATAAAAAGGATTTAGATTCTCGGAATTCAGATTTCAAAGTTTCAAATTGATTCCAACACAAGTACAATGTGGGAGGAGCTTAGCTAGAGCTGGGCGTGACATAGCTAATAATGGATCCCTTAATTATCAAACATATCGGTGTACAGATGATCATATATTCTAAATATACTTTCTTTCACTTTCTATTTAGTTTTGCCTCGAGTTTTTTATCATATGGTGCTAAGAGATTTGACACTACCTCGTGATATCACATGGAAACTTTATCACGATAACATAAACACCACAATAAAGCGTATGAGGCTTACTCATAGGCGTGCGCGATTATTGCTTTGAGTGATTAATATAACATTGGTTTTTAAAGAATAATCGCTATTACTCGATTAATTGGTATGAGCACAGACTACCCAGATACAACGACAAAGACATATCAATGACCAAAGCTACAATGGACTTTAGAAATGTTCATCTTCAGGTCGAGTGAAAATTATTTTTAAAAATGTATCACTGGAATTCCTCGCTCGATTCTTGAGGCAGTGACACATTTTCAAAAAATAGTCTTCTCTTGGCCTGCAAAAGGGCATGCATTCGGTAAGCAAAATGTGAATTTTCGTGACCGATCGCATTAAAGAATGATTGGAAGGTAGGTTTTGAAAAATTTTATGCAGTAGAAATTATTCACGATTTTTCGATTATTTAATATTTAAGTCATATAAATTTACGATTTAAAATTATAATCACGATTTTCGATTTATTCGTAGAATCGCACAAGCCTTGATTCGTGAGTCATCATCATCTATTACTCTCCAACATTTCATATGAGAACTGATAGGTATCGGGAGCGCCGTTTCACTTAAAGTGCATTGTAGACATCATCATCTCGCTGCTGTAGCAATCAACTCCACATCCCACACAATGGTGGTATCCAGTATTAGCTATGCTCCACCCATCTCTAGCAATCGATCCCCGTACTCCCTCAATCTGGATTTCCAGAAAACTGAACAGGTAAGCTGTTAAATATTTTGAAACTAATTTGACTGGCTGCTGTTGCTGCCTAAGGCAGGAACAACACCAAGTCAAATTAGTTTCAAGATATTCAACCTAAAGTTTAGGAAAATAGTAGAGACAATTCGCACAACTGACTGGTAAGCGTTTGTAAATGACTAATTAAATCGCGCCATTCATGACGTAAATGATTATGACGACGTGTGCCGTTGTTGATAATGACTTCATAAACGAGAGAGAGAGAGAGAGAGAGAGAGAGAGAGAGAGAGGTAGAGAGAGGGAGAGAGAGAGAGAGGGAGAGAGAGAGAGAGAGGTAAAGCGAGAGAGAGAGAGAGAGAGAGAGAGAGAGAGAGGGAGAGAGAGAGAGGTAAAGCGAGAGAGAGAGAAAGAGAGGGAGAGAGAGGGAGAGAGAGCGAGAGAGAGAGACAGAGAGAGGGGGGGAGAGGGATAGAGAGGGGAAGAGAGAGAGGGAGAGAGAGAGAGTGCGCGCGAGAGAGAGAGAGGGAGAGAAAGCGAGACAGAGCGGGAGAGAGAGGGAGAGAGAGCGAGAGAGAGAGAGAGGGAGGGGGAGAGAGAGGGAGAGAGAGGGAGAGGGAGAGAGAGAGAGAGAGAGGGAGGGAGGAGGGAAAGCGAGAGGGACAGAGAGAGAGAGAGAGAGAGAGAGAGAGAGAGAGAGAGAGAGAGAGCGAGAGAGAGAGCGGGAGAGAGAGAGGGAGCGAGAGGGAGAGAGAGCGAGAGAGAGAGGGACGGAGGGAGGGAAGGAAAGAGAGCGAGAGAGAGAGAGGGGTTGGGGGAGGGAGGGAGGTAGGGATGGAAGGAGGGAGAGGGAGAGAGAGAGGGAGAGAGAGAGAGGGATGGAGAGAGAGAGAGCGAAAGAGGGAGAAAGAGAGAGAGAGAGAGAGAGAGAGAGAGACAGAGTGCGAGAGAGGGAGGGAAGCGAGAGGGAGAGAGAGAGAGAGGGAGAGAGAGAGCCAGAGAGCGAGAGAGAGAGAGAGAGAGAGCGAGAGAGAGATGGCGAGAGGGAGAGAGTAGAGAGGGAGAGAGAGGGAGAGAGAGCGAGAGAGAGAGAGAGAGGGAGAGGGAGAGAGTGACGGAGGGAGAGAGGGAGAGAGAGAGGGGTGGGGGAGGGGAGGGCGGGAGGGAGGGGGAGAGAGAGAGAGGAAGAGAGAGATGGGGAGAGAGAGAGAGAGGGAGAGAGAGAGAGAGAGAGGGAGGGAGAGAGAGAGTGCGAGAGAGATGGCGAGAGAGAGAGATTGAGAGAGGGAGAGGGAGAGAGGGAGAGAGAGCGGGAGAGGGAGCGAGAGAGACAGAGAGAGGGAGAGAGAGCGAGAGAGAGACAGAGAGAGGGGGGGGGGAAGAGGGATAGAGAGGGAGAGAGAGAGAGAGAGTGCACGCGAGAGAGAGAGAGGGAGAGAAAGCGAGACAGAGCGGGAGAGAGAGGGAGAGAGAGCGAGAGAGAGGGAGAGAGGGAGGGGGAGAGAGAGGGAGAGAGGGAGAGGGAGAGAGAGAGCGAGCGAGAGAGGGAGGGAGAGAAAGCGAGAGAGAGAGACAGAGAGAGAGAGGGAGAGAGAGAGAGAGAGAGAGAGCGGGAGAGAGAGGGAGAGAGAGCGAGAGAGAAAGGGACAGAGGGAGGGAAGGAGAGAGAGAGAGAGAGGGGTGGGGGGAGGGCGCGAGGTAGGGATGGAAGGAGGGAGAGGGAGAGAGAGAGAGGGAGAGAGAGAGAGATGGAGAGAGAGAGCGAAAGAGGGAGAGAGAGAGAGAGAGAGAGAGAGAGAGAGAGAGACAGAGAGCGAGAGAGGGAGGGAAGCGAGAGAGAGAGATGGAGAGGGAGTGAGGGAGAGAGTAGAGAGAGAGGGAGAGAGATGGAGAGAGAGGGAGAGAGAGGGAGAGAGAGGGAGGGGTAGAGGGAGAGAGAGAGAGAGGGGGAGAGAGAGAGAGAGGGTGAGGGAGGGAGAGGGAGGGAGAGAAGAAGAGAGCGAGAGGGAGAGAGGGAGGGAAGGAGGGGGAGGGAGGGAGGAGGGAGGGAGAGAGAGAGAGAAAGAAAAGAAAATCGGTAAAAAATAAAACAATGTTCTAATCACCAAAAGACCAATCTTTGCCTCCAGTAATTTAGAAGCTGAGATGCCGTCTGAACGCATCCCCAGAACCCAAGGCTGGCTTGAATCCTAGGAGGGTGGAGGTGTGGTGGGTTGTGATGGTGTGGAGGGGGCGTTGCCACGCAACTACAACATCTATTACCTACATAATTCTCAAAATAAATAGACACCTTTTATCCGGCTTTGTTTAAAGATTTGAATTCACGGCGGAAAGAGTAAAAACACCAATTTATAGGCAAATCTTAAAATAACATATAAGACGAGTGTATTACGTTAATGATGTGTTGAACATGGTTTCCCATATAGCAGAGAAACCCATTTATACGTAACATCCGCGTTGTCTATGGCATTAGTATCATTGAACTACAATTACCTTTTCAAAATAGACGTACACCGGATACCATGAGCAGCTGTCAGGGAAGCGAGCCCTCTGCGCACTGAAAGCAAGAGGTATCGATCACTGAGAAGGCAGTGGAGGAATCCGGTCAGTCGCTCATGCATCTGGATGCATAATCAAAGTATGCCTACGTCACTTGTTAGCCACCCTTGCTAACAATTAACACAGGCTCGTCATACAATTTTCAAATGACTGAGTTGTATGTCTTTTGTGAATTTAGAATTTAATAAACATTTTGTTGAATATTTTGAACTAATTTGACTGGTAGGCAACAATACTTCCCTGTCGAAATAGGCTCGATATATTCAACAACTTACCTTGTATACGGAGGAAACCAGTTTTAGCTAAGCCACGCCCATCTCTAGATACCCTTCTCACGCTTTGCCGGTGTTTGGATCAATCGATACTAAATAACCCAAGCCATATGGTAGCAACTACGACCAGTCAAATTAGTTCCAAAATATTTAACAGCATGTTTATTAAATAGTAAAGACATACACTTCGTACAGATTATTACGTGTCTTTGACGGATTAAATATCATCATTCATGCTGTAATTAATTATGACATCAGCCAACATGTGACGTAGTTGATTATGACGCCATACGATTGATCTATAAACAGAATTCCTATATTACATAGAAATTTTAAATTCTGGGAATTCAGGATTCAAAGCGTTAACATTGATTTAAATGTGTCTACAAAGTGGGCGGAGCTTAGTGTGAGATAGATCCCTCTATTCATAATTAGAAATAGAGCTTTCCAGTTTTAGCTGTTCCCCGCCCATTTCTAGCTAACCTCAACCCCGGCTTCGTTCGAGTTGGAATTGATCGATCCCCGAACAACCTGACTATAAATTTTCAGAAAAATATACGGGCAAGCTGTTTAATATTTTGAAACTGCGCCAGTCAAATTAGTTTCAAAATATTCCATAGAATATTTATTATGTAGTGAAGACGTACAATTGGTAGGCTACGTGTCAGCTATTGCGTGTTTAAGATGGACTAATTCGAATCATTTATGCAGTAAGTGATTATGACGTCATCCTACACGTCACGTAGTTAGTTGGTTATGAGATCATATTGGGGATGGATAAACTGGAAAGGTCCATTGTTACTCATAGTGGATCAACCAAGTAGGGCCTCGAGAGCAAACAGGGATATTGTCAAATAGAAATGCAAGTTTTATGCAGTTAGAACAAGGTTGATAGAATCTCGATAACTGCGGGATCCAGAATCATTTTGATTTTCCAGATACTAATTTGCCAGCTTTTCTCCAGGCCACCCCAAAGTTGTGCAATCGTACTGTATGGTCACACCCTTTCGCATGTTAAAACTTGAGGCATATTGGACCAGCAATTTCCGAGATATTCACAGATCCAGGATTTGATTTGATCCCGATCTGGATCCGGTTTCTCTTATTCGTATCAAACCCATAGTTTGGAGATCCTCTTATACCGCAAGATTCTTCGTTGTGTTAAAACCTCAGCCAAATGGGATTGGTAGCTTTTTAAGCTACAGCCCTGAATAAGCTTTTGTGGCTGGGTGGCTGGCTGTCTGGCTGGATGGCTGGCTGGTTGTTTGACTGGGTGGCTGGCTGGCTGGCTGGCTGGCTGGCTGGCTGGCTGGCTGGCTGGCTGGCTGGCTGGCTGGCTAACTGGCTGGTGTTTGACTGGCTGGCTGGCTGGCTGGCTGGCTGGCTGGCTGGCTGGCTGGCTGGCTGGCTGGCTGGCTGGCTGGCTGGCTGGTTGGCTGGCTAGCTGGCTAGCTGTCTGGATGGCTGTCTGGCTGGCTGGCTGGCTGACTCCTTGACTGAATCACTGACTGAGGAACATGGCGGTTTATCGAACTGATGCCCACATAAAAACACTTGTGAAGCAAGTCATAATGACTGACACTCAGTCTTCTCGGATGGGACTTTAAACTGAGGTCCCGTCACACAGTGCCCATCACTGTGTGAACGTGAGCTAGGGTTAGGTAGGCAAGAAATTTCGGCATAGTCAAAGTAAACCGGATGCTGAATGGATCCCTCCTCGGATGGAACCACGCAACATACGGATTACAAAACCAAAACCAAATTGCTAGAATTAGAATCTTTCGGAATTTTCGAGGGGACTATGGAGGGATGTAACCCGGATGACTGACCGAGTTCGTCCTCGGACGGACACAGTCACCATACGGGCTACCTAACCAATCAAAATCAAACAAGTGCGCGCTGGTGCCTGCTCGGATGATGGCCAGAAGACCAATGGGTCCCAGGACCCGAAAGACCCCACACCCCAACCTCCCCACTCCCCCCAAAGGGGCCGGGAGGTCTCTGACCTAAAGCCCCCCCTTGGGTGCATCAGGTCATAAGACCGTACGCACCTCCCCCGACCCAACACCTACCCCATCCCTTACCCACCCCTGTTAGGTCCAGGTTAGGCCATCCCCATTACACACGCCCAAGCATGAGGAGCAACAAAAAAAAGCCATGGAAAAGAACAGCAACATGAGACAAAATCGAGAGACAACGATCAACACACACACACACACACAGAGAGAGACACAAGCTAATGCACAAACCGACGTCACAAGAATTCACAAGAATTCAACAGAAACCATAAAGGCCAGGCGTGAGTCTAGACCCTAGCATTGGGAACTAGCATATAAACGCCTCAAATATTACAACACACACACAGTCATAATGACTATGTATTATCGTGGAGCCGGAAGTCTGTCGATCGCTGAATGGCCATGTCCATCGACAATAAAATTTAACGTGGGTATGAAACATCCTTGTCGTGGCCATGAGACGCTATCATTGTTTGTGGCACGAATGGTCGACCTAATTCTTCTTGCATATCCGTGATAATTGTTTGCCAAAGCAGTTGAAGACTACCAATTTCTGGCATTTCTTTTTTCTCTCCGCATGGATCACATGCCTTGATGATTTAATGCTTGTTGGCATGGTGCTATGTATGGTACTAGGCCCTATTTCATGGCGCGAGTGTTCTTTGAAGCCTCAATGAATTCTATAACCATTGGACTCGTGAGATTGAGCAGTGCTGCTGCTAGCAAATGGTCGCTCTCTTTCTTCCAGCACTAGCCTCAGAACATATATGAAATACTTTGTGAATATAACCACACAGGCTATATAATAACTCTGTACCGGATGACCTTCTCACAAGCAGCTAATATCCAGGGGGGGGGGGGCGGGAGCGGTGATTAAAACCTCGGTAAAACACTAAAGCGACATATAGAGGATTGTGAATAATCCGGTAGCGTTAGAAACGTCCTCGAGAAACTAACGACT
>CM067374.1:95528044-95642513 GCA_034401795.1 Chaetoderma sp. LZ-2023a | reverse complement strand
GCGCTGCATACAATGGACGAATCCACTTTGAGCTATGCCCCACCCATTTATAGCTAAGCCCGGCCCATCGATTCATATACTTTGAAACCTGATTACGCAGAATTTCAGTTTCAATGTAACTATAGGGGTAAACTGTTAAATATTTTGAATAATTTGACTGGATGCGGCTGCCGACAGCAACAGCGCCCCGTCAAATTAGTTTCAAAATATTCAACAGAATGCTTATTAAATAGTCAAAACATACAATTCATACAACTGACCGACTTTAGAAGTTCACGACCGACTTATCTACGTCATTCATTAAGCATTTTGATTGTAACATCATCCTATATGTGACACAATTCACTATGACGTCATATACTTGAGTGGCAGATTGGATTCATCAATTACAAATGGTCAGCCGAACTGGCGATGATAGTAAGTGGTCGCATGTTAAGGCAAATTGTCATCAATCCTTTATTTTGTCTGCTGAGAACGGGAAAATGACCAAAATTCAACTTCAATTGGCGTCAGAAAATAAATTCGATACTTCGGGAAATAGGAAAAGACTTAAATTATGCAGACTTTATCTATAAAATCGCTTAGTGAAACTGATAAAGGAAAAGTTACAAGCGCAGTATGTCCAAAACCTGGAAAACTCAGCTTCAAGCATCTACCAGGTTAGCATTCTATAAGGAAATCATGGAGGAGCTTCAGCTTGAAAAAATATCTGATTGCATTACCTGTTAAGGACATCATTATACTTTTTCACTTTAGGACCTTGAACCATAAATTGACAATTGAGACTGGACGATGGACAAGAACAGACAGAAATGACAGACTATGTATTGTTTGTAATAAAACTGGATGACGAAAAACTATTTTTCTACGATTGCAACAAATACAATGACGTAAGGACAAATATATATGCCACAGTACTATATCAAAAGTACAAATCCAGACAAAACAAAGGAACTTCTAAGAATATGCAATGGACCTATCCTCAGAAATTTATGTAAATTCCTTAAATTTTCTAAGAAACCTATCGCACAATAAAATAAATATAGCCTGTGAAATAAAAATACAATAGAATAATTATAACATAGAACTCGAATAAGGTAATGAAACGCAACTAATGTTTTAATTTCAAAATAAATTAAAAATGTAATGTATTCACTACCGCCACCATTATTTAGTAAATATCCTCATATGCCCTTGAGGGACCTGAGTGTAATGAAGTGAACTTGAACGTGACTATAGGAAAACTGCGCATCTCCCTCTGAGGAGGGCCCGGCATTTCGGCTCTGTCATTCACAGGCATTTCGTCGTGGTGGGAATGCCGTGCGGACCAGTGCGCCTCTACGGATCGGCTCTTGATATGATTTTCCTTCAGAATGGTACCTGAGGTCTTGGACAGGAGATTACAGCATGAGATTCGAACTCGAAATTGAACCGGTAACGGCAGTCCACTATCTGTGTTAGGCAAGTGAGACTACCGTTTTATTGAATTATGTTATTTAGTTAATCATTATTATTCGCTTGACTGGTGTCTGCCAGAGGAATTCCAAAGTCATTCCGTCAGTTCTGAACCGAAGGAATAACTTGGTAAGAATGCCTGTAGTAGTTAATTATGATGTTGAAAATTATTAGGCTGGTTGGACAGTTGTGTTCCAAATTTAAAGATCACATCTATTTGTATAAGATAGGAAAAATATACACCGCATGATACCGAGATGTAAGAGAAAACTAGCACCACTCTCAAATACGTGGCGTGTGACATGAGTGGAAACTCTTCAATCGGACAAGGCTAAAATACACCTAGGTGTAAGCGACTGGTGAAAACAAACATACTCACGTACGCGTGTGCCAGTCGCTTTACCAGGATTGTCAACTGATCTCACTGACTCATCCTATTGTACACTTGGACATTCTGCTCATCCGATCGGTATTAGATCAACTATTGACTTTAGTTGAGTTGTTTTGAGGTAGATATCGTCAAGAGCCTGCTAATGACGACTATGTCTAAACAAGGATTTGAGACGGTATTAGGTATCTGGGAAATATTTGTGAAGAGTTGGTACCAGTAGGGCTAGCAGCTCCTCTATTGCGAAGAAGAAGAATAAGAAGAAGAAAAAGAAGGATGAGGATGAGGAGGAGGAGGAGGAGGAAGAGGAGGAGGAGGGGGAGCAGGAGGAGGAGGAGAAGAAGAAGAGAAAAAGAAGAAAAAAGAAAAAAGGAAGCACTTCCACGCTCGCATCAACCCTTGCGTCGAGTGACGTGGGCAAATGATAATAGACACATCTTGAGCGATCGGGAGATTCCCATGAATCGTCTGAGGGTGACATCATCTCTCCTCTGAAGAATTAATGGAGGGATCCGATCTGCTTACTCAAGTATCAAAATACGTCATTTGTTAGTTGACGTCACAATCAAAATGGCGTATGATTGTGTTACCAAGATGAAATGGTTCCGTTACGGAAGTGTATAACTAGTATGTTTTTGCTGAAGTTACAATTTATTAAATATTATAATCGGTTGAATATTTTGAAACTAATTTAACTTGGAGCTGCCTTCAACTCAAATTACATTCACGATATTATGCAGCTTACATGTATAGTTCTGCAGCAGGACGTCGAAAGGTGGCTTGGCTTTTTAGTGGGTGGGACTCGGATGGCAACATTTGTCCTCATGGCTAAAATTGATAATTGGGACGTGGAGATTATGAAACCATATGATGACATTGTCAAAAGTGGGTGCGAATTGCATGCGCCGCCATTTTCCAAGATGGCCGCCATTCCACCAATGTGAGAATTGAGCGTCAATGCCTCAGAAACTATGCTATGTAGGAAGACACTTTTGGTGTCGAATTATGGTTTTTGGGTCAAGAAATAAGATAAGCCTATTTTCAGATCATTTCAACATGGCCTAGAGACATTTATGGCTATATCCTGTTTTTACCCCTCACGAAACCTGGTAACTAGCTATTTATTTTTACTGTTTTCTTCGTTTGACGAAAAAAAGCTAAAGAAAATAAATACCAATACTTGCCAGTGCTTAACATTTAAAACATATTCATTTTGTTTACACCAGGGTTCGTGTGAACATGAACTCTATAGTAAACCTCTGGCGGGGTAGAGACACTATACAGAGCACATTCGATTGGGCTAATTTTGTCAACACTAGTATCGTAATGTTGGCATGGCATGTGCCATCATTGAGCAAATTCTTTTGTTCAACAGCACTTTTGTTGTGTAACTTGAGTAGTTGTCATGCCATGATTGTGACACCATAATTAAATTAAAGAAATTAATTATGACATCACAATTTATCATGCAATGAGTGTTGCAATAGTGTTGCAGCTCTAGCTGAAAAAGAATTTAATTAATGCCGTCATATTCATGCCATGCCAGCAGCACGACACCAATGTTGCAACACTAGTCCAATCGAATGTGCTCAGTGTCTATGTGTTATTGTAATAAAAAACATGTTTCCTGAGATACACACCACAACGAATAATCTTAGCGATTCATGTATCTGTTATTATTGTCATCAGCATGCGTAACACTAAACATATGTTATCTTTTTTAGATATGTGATGAAAACAAATCATAATGGCAGCAGATTCTGATGTTTCTAGCACTAAAATGCGGCGAGTGACTCGGCCATTTGACATGGACAAATGTGTATTTTGTGAGGGACAATTCACAGGAAAGTCACCAGGAGTTTCTCCAGATTTGAACACAATCCAAACACTGTTCTCTGCCTGTTCCGAACGACAATATGCAGTGGGAAGAAAGATTTGTTGCCAAAAGGACGGAAATTATCAGTATCACTGTCACTTTCCGGTATCACAGAAACTGTATGTCGACATACACCAGTTCTCTACATCTGAACCGGATTGCGTACAGGCGCAGCAAAGGTGAAATGCCAAGCACTAGTAAAACACGGAGTGACGTATCCCCTGTTTGTTTTACCAGATCCGATGTTTCATCTCAAACTTTTGATTGGAAAAAACCCTGTTTTTGTGTGGTGGAGGGTGCAACCCAAAGAAACGTTTTAGCTGGTCAATGGTTCAATCATCAGTATGTTCTAGACTAGACGGAAGTGACATGTACACACAGGTTTTAAACGCAGCCGAACAGTATAGTGATTCTGAGATGTTGGCTAGACTCCATGGTGTCCCGAATGGAGATCTTGTTGCAGTATAGGCAAGGTATCATAGGGCGAAAAACTGCTACGCAAAATATATCGATAAACGAAAAATTGACATGCAGAAGAAAGAATTCCCGTATCAAAGAAAGTGTCAGGCGTTTAATTTCTGAGTTTCAGCCATCTATCATTAATGACAAGGAGGTTTTTCTATTGACAACACTTAGGAATCATTTTCGAGAACTGCTTAGAGAAGATGACATTGGATATCCTGATGAATATCAATCTACACAGCTGAAGAAGCAACTAACTAGTGAGTGGCCAGCCATTTCGTTCATACCTCAGCCAGCAATGGCAGACTTAGTTTGTTCAAATGACATTTCGGTTGGTGTGGTTCTGAGGAAGGCTAATCTGTTAGCTCAATTACTTATGGAAGTGGCACACTCATTGGGCGAACCAGAACAAAAGTTGGACACTGTGACGGAGGATAGCATAGTTCACCAAGCTGTTGGTATATTGTGGAGACACGTGTTACAGGTTAAGAAACTTGATGGTGAGTACCACTCTCCTGGGGAAGTAGCAACTGCTCAAATAAAAAAACAGGACTGATCCACTTTTATACAACGCAGTGTGTTGGCTCACAAACAAAGACCTTCATGATAATGGTGCTGACTCGTCAGCAATTCATCAAAATCTTCCTTGTCTGAATATAGCAGTCAACATTATCACACTGGCAACATCAGTGGTTTCCCCTAATCACCTCGGTTTAGCTGCGTTATTACATCATGAATTTGGGAGCAGAAAACTTGTAGAGACAATGAACAGAATGGGCTATTGCATATCGTATACTGAACTTCGCCGCTTCCTTACTATAGCAGCAGAACAGGTTAACGCTGCACCGGAACCAACATAAGTAGTATCATATAAGCCACCAGAAATTACTTCTAGGCATGACGGAGAACATCCGATTATGGGAGGTGCAGATAACTGGGACCACAATGAAAGAACCGCTGATGGCAAGCGGATAACACATGTTATGACATCCATTTTTCGTCCAACGAACAGGTGAACAACACAAATTGTATCCAGGATTTGTGAATGTCCCACAACGAAGCCGTAATCTGTAATCTATTCAGGGTGGTAACCTTTCAAAACTTCTGACGTATCAGAAACCTAGATCAAGTACCAACCCAAAGAAATTCAGGCATTAAATAGTAATGCTGACTTCAAGAAAATGATGACCGTGGAAACCGTGTATAAGATAGCAAGATCCGGTATTGTACACACAAGGTAAGGACATCAAGTTCCTTCATGGGGTTTATTCCATGCAGCTCTGAAAACAGACACTAATTCAGCAGTCTTGGTCATGCCCGTCAACTCTATAATAATGGCAAATCCAACGGATCATCAGACAGTATACACCACGTTAAGGCGCACGAAGGAGTCGACGAACAACCTCGGATAGACATATGCTCCTAATTTCTTTGACATGGGACTTCTGATGAAAGCATTAGAGATCACTTGGGTCAATCCTAAAAAATTGACCTGTGGTATTCATTGTGGTGGCGGTATGCACTTTTTGATGCGTATCATCTCTGGAGTAGGGTAGCTGTTTGGTCATGCTGGTCTGAAGCAACTGTCTGCTGATTTTGCTGCAGGTAGTGTACAAAAAATGCTAACAGCCAAGGGCTTTGACCGAGGATTTTCTGCACTGAAGGTAGTTGATGAAGCACTACATAATGTTCTCGTCCACACGTTCATTGAATGGTGTAACAAAGCTTGCAATGCCATTACAGACGAAGTAGATTTGCTACTGCAGCAATTCCAAATGGCATTATCGCCACCTACGGATAAGAAGCCTAGTGAAGGGGAACTTATGAAGCTCGTTGTCGAGATCGGAGATAAGATTGAGCCATTGTTAAATGAATTGCGGGAACATGACAGAAGTATATCACTAACATTCCAGTTCTGGGACGACTTTCTGTTCAAGTTTCTCCGTCCTGTAACAATCTATATACGCGCAACTAGACATGGTGAATGGGATGTGTATAAATCAGCGACATCCCATCTTCTGCGTCTTTTGTTTGCCACTAATCGATCAAACTATGCTAGATATATGCCAATGGTGCTATTGCCGCTTCAAAGACGGCCACCTGATATTCTTGAAGCTTTTAGAGGCGGACACTTTGTTAGTAAAATTTCACATGGAAAGTGTAATTCTGTATGGATGGACTATACGATTGAGGCAACAGAGAATAAGGCATTGAAATGAGCTGGGGGCATTATTGGTCTGACACTCACAGGACCTGCATTGGTTCGGTGGTTCTTAGGTAGGCCTATAACAGCACAATACTCAGAGCAAATTCAACGTTGCTGAAATCAAGGATAACGATCCGTCTTACCACCTTGGTGCTCAAGCATCAAAACGCTGGGATAGAGATGTCAGCCTGATGATCAAGATGTTCAAGGAGACGTACATTGACCCTTTTGATATAGCAGACCCGCCTACTGAACTTGCTAAGTTTGCCACTGGTGCGGCTACTGCGATGCCTGCGATTCAAAGGTCTATGCTGACTGCCGTAGATATAGGTTCCAGCCTAGTCAGGAAGTTCATCGAGGAAAGACTTGTTGTACCTAAAGAAGGTACAAAGAAAAGCTTTTACGATACTCTACAGCGATCACCTGTGAAAACCATGGCTGCCATGAAGAAAACCGTGAAGGTACACAACAAAGATATATCCATGGAGGCTGAGGTAATGTATCTGAGACTGCTCGCGGTAAATTGCAAGAAAAAGGTCCCTCTCGGGCGTCATATGAAAATGCTCCAGTTCCACCAAGTATTTTCACAGAGGATGGGCACTTGATCTCCTGTACAAAGTCTGACTTTATGCACAAGCTTGAAGAACTGGTTCCTGGGGAGAAGATCGGCCAGATAGATATGTGTGATGCTGTCATATTTGATGGACATGCAGTCATCCAAATGCTAGTACCTCATTCCACGTCATCTAGTCACACCACATTTCACGTGATGGCCAGACACTTCCTGAACTATATTATTGAGACAGTTAAACACATGCGATCGAAAGACGCAATTGAGATTCATGTTGTATTTGATAAGTACTTAGAGTCCAGTATCAAATATCAAACCAGACAGAAACGCGGTGGTGTGAATGGTGGGATAATTTACCATATTCAACGAGAAGTTTCTATTCCGCCCAACTGGAAGCAGTTCCTTGCTACTGGACAGAACAAAGCCAATTCGGCAGAGTACTACACAGAGTTTATGATAGAAAGTGCAGACCCTATGTTGGCGGAGAAGACTCTTTATGTCAGTGGTGGGCAGGGTGACAAGGCAGTGCAGATAACAAAGCATGGAAGTGTAGAAGCCCAAGATTTAAAATCAAACTATGAGGAGGCCGATACGAGAATTTGTGTCCATGCAAGAATTGCTGCCGAGAATGGAGCTGATCGCATTGTTGTGAGCAGTCCGGACACTAATGTTCATGTACTGCTTGTGCATCACCATTCTGCCATCAGGGCAAGGGAAATAGTTTTCCTCGCAGGAAGAGAAGGAAAGCATGCCAATCCCAGTCGGTATATACCCATACACCAGATACACGATAAGCTAGAAAAAAGCAACGGAATATATTGCTGTCAGCTTACTGTTTGACGGGTTAGCTCTTACTGGGGACACGGAAAGAAAGCAGCATATCGTATAATAATACAAAAGAGTGACAAATTTCAGGACTTGTCCCATTTAGGGGAGAATACGACACTGCGAAAAGCTGAAAAGGTTTCCGCTAGAAATTTTATTTCAAGTCTCTATGGTACATCCAGCTGCGAGTCTTTGAATGTTCTTAGGTGTGAGAAAGCCAGTGTGAAACATGTACCTGCCAAAAACTCCCGCCAACCGAAGACAGCTTCTATCTACACCTGCAAATATGTATCTACCAGTTTAAAATATGGCGAGAAGCTATCGTCCCTATGCACTGTGTTCTCGATCCAAACGACTTTGGATATGAAAACATGCTAGATGGAACATCACTTGTGCCAAAGATGATGAATCAGCCTCCAGTAGCTCCATAGCTATTGACCGATCTTGTGTGTAACTGCGCTCCTAAATCGTGTGCCCTACAGTGCAAACGTCTTGACAACGAGCAGCCATACACATCAGCCTGTAACTGTGAGGGAATGTGTCCTGCAGATGAATGTGCATACGCTCTAACACAGGCAATACTGTGCGACAGTGATTCAGATATTGAATCAGACAATTCAGAAGACATTTAGATAGGGATAAGTTTCCATCTTTAACTGCAATCTAGTCTAAGTAACACACCAGATGACAATTGTTTGAATATAGACTATTTGTGAGATTCTACACTTAACGAAATAGTAATTTTACTGATAGTTAGTAATGATGGATAGCAGTGGATATAATTCTGTCCGTCATTTTTATTTGCCATGTTTAATCGTATTGTACCATATCACTAACTGTCACATATACATATATATATATATATATATATATATTATCATTTTACTCATAATTACAAAATCAGATGTACCGTCAATCTATATATGTGCCATACGCCGTCAAATAATGAAAACTGTCATTGAAAAGGCAGCCGTTTTTATCAGCCATTTGGAAATATGGTTGTTTGTTCATCTAGATGACCTGAAATAATCTTCATCAAATAACTTGACCCAGAAAACATAATTCGACACCAAAGGTACCTGCCTACATGACATAGTTTCTGAGATATTGACGTTAACTGCTGACATTGGTGAAATGGCGGCCATCTTGGAAAATGGCGGCGTTTAAATTCGCACCCACTTTTGACAATGTCATCACATTGTTTCATGATCTCCACACGCCAATGATCAATTTTAGCCATGAGGACAAATGTTACCCTGCGGGTCCAGGTACTGTCCTGTTTAGCTGGCCTCTGCTGCAGGACTAGTAACGATAACTTGAAATTGTGATTCTGGGAATTCATCGGTGGAAGTGTTAGAACTAATACAAACACCCACGCAATGTGGGCGGCGATTAGCTGGAAAATGGGCGGGGCATAGCTAGAAATGGATCCCTCTATTGTGGGGCAATCAGGGAACTAACATATGCTCTTGCATGGCAGGCTTATATAATAATCAACCTATAGCCACCAGTGAAAAACACAAATAAGTCAGAATAATTAGAAAAAGCAGCTAAATACCATTTATGTCATTCTGGCAGGAACCAATTAGTGATGTAGCTGGATCTATGCGCTCTGGCGTATGCCGAGCGAATAAATAATACCTGCTACAGCCGACCATATAAGCTCAGTTATATTCGCGCTAAGCTGATTAGACACTACGTCCTACAGGTAAAATACTGCCTAGTTTTAAAACAATTTGACTGAAAGCCGTTGTTTCCAGAGACAGGGTTTACATTCAGTCACGCGAATTTCAACATGTTCAGTAGGCATCATATTGCGACCTTGGAAACCAGCAGTGTAATATGAAATCATTTTAAGCTAAACTCGTTGCTTCAACCAGAAAGTGACTTTCAAATATAACGTTTTCAAAAGGATCAATAGTGAATTAGCAGTAGTGAGTTAACCACTCGACATCGGAGCCTACAGAGAATACTATTCAAGAATATCGCTTACACAACTATATATTCACGTATGCTTTCGTTATTTTCAGGTGGGCCTATGCGGTATACCTGCTCACGCAGCTAACACACGGCGGCTTTCGATATGCAACAGGCCTGTGCTAATATTGATTGATTTATTTCACAATAAGCCATAAGCCCTTGAGTGTACATTTATACGGTATACATATTGACAATTAAATTAGTATGCTATACAATTATCTAGTAATAAACCTCTGTAAATACCTTGTCCACGCGAAGAAAAAGCGTGATTTTAAACTTGCATACACTTATGCCCGCTCTATTTAAATTGTTCGCGTATATAACCATTTTAATTAAACTTAAACAATGCTAATGTGATAACAAACTGTGCATAGGATTTATGAGAAATATTGATACTCTGTTACATCTTAATGTTATAATGCTAACAATATGAAATACCGGTATGTAATTTACATCTACCGTCAGTATATTAATTGTAAAATATTTTCCCTCATATGCTTTATGTAGGCCTAAAGCCTGAGTGAATAAAACGTGAACTTGGACTTGGCGGAGTACGAAGCACCAGCTAAGTCACTAATTGGCTTCAAATTAAGACCTCCTAGATCTGTAAATGCCTTTTCTCAAATAATCCCAATTTATTTCCATTTTTTACCGGTGGTAGTTTATTTAATATTGAAGGAAATTACCAATAACATCATTTGTTATTTCCTTTTTCTCTTCCTTTAAAGATGTGACACGATTTGCGTTATTTTTAAATAGTTGGGAAATATTGAGAGTGACAGCGTATTAATCATCACATATCAAGTATAGCTCTATAGGATCACGTGATACAGTTCTGCTTTCCCCGAAATAAGACAGTTTTCCCAGAAAGAGCACCAGGAACTACTTTGTGATGTCAGGCGTAAGGTGGCGATGGGTGTCTGCATGAATAAGAAACTATAGAAGAATGGCAATTATGTGATACGCAACACGATGGGAAATACAGTACAGTTCAGATATAACGTTACATGTTTCCAAAACAAAATAAAACATACTGTTGAATATTCTGAACATAATGGACGTTTCCAATTTTAGCTTTGCCGCGCCCATCTCTAGCTAAGCTCCACCCACACCTCGCTGGTGTTAGGATCGATCGATCCCTGAACTCATTTACTTTAAGTTTGCAGAAAATTATACAGGAAAGTTGTTCAATATTTTGAAACCAATTTGACTGCGTGATGTTGCTATGGCAGTAACAGCGACCACACGGGTGGATTCAGCCCTTCTACAAGGGGGGGGGGTGTGTGTCTCCACCTAGAAAGGGCACATAGTAGTTTGTTGGTGGGGGCGTCTGGAGTTTCCATAGAAGATTTTCAAAATTATGTGCTTTTAGAAGCAATCTCCTGGGTTCTGCATGGTAAAAAGGCTTCATTATTTTGCATCCAAAAAATAGATGTTTTCCTTTAATTGGATATACAGTTACAACCATATTCACTTCTATCTGGCAAAAATATTGATAAGAACAATAATTGGTCTTATCAATATTTCTGCCAGATAGAAGCCCAAGATTTAAAATCAAACCATGAGGAGGCCGATACGAGAATTTGTGTCCATGCAAGAATTGCTGCCGAGAATGGAGTTGATCGCATTGTTGTGAGCAGTCCGGACACTAATGTTCAAGTACTGCTTGTGCATCACCATTCTGCCATCAGGGCAAGGGAAATAGTTTTCCTCGCAGGAAGAGAAGGAAAGCATGCCAATCCCAGTCGGTATATACCCATACACCAGATACATGATAAGCTAGAAAAAAGCAACAGAATATATTGCTGTCAGCTTACTGTTTGACGGGTTAGCTCTTACTGGGGACACGGAAAGAAAGCAGCATATCGTATAATGATACAAAAGAGTGACAAATTTCAGGACTTGTCCCATTTAGGGGAGAATACGACACTGCGAAAAGCTGAAAAGGTTTCCGCTAGAAATTTTATTTCAAGTCTCTATGGTACATCCAGCTGCGAGTCTTTGAATGTTCTTAGGTGTGAGAAAGCCAGTGTGAAACATGTACCTGCCAAAAACTCCCGCCAACCGAAGACAGCTTCTATCTACACCTGCAAATAAGTATCTACCAGTTTAAAATATGGCGAGAAGATATCGTCCCTATGCACTGTGTTCTCGATCTCGATCTCGACTTTGGATATGAAAACATGCTAGATGGAACATCACTTGTGCCAAAGATGATGAATCAGCCTCCAGTAGCTCCATAGCTATTGACCGATCTTGTGTGTAACTGCGCTCCTAAATCGTGTGCCCTACAGTGCAAACGTCTTGACAACGAGCAGCCATACACATCAGCCTGTAACTGTGAGGGAATGTGTCCTGCAGATGAATGTGCATACGCTCTAACACAGGCAATACTGTGCGACAGTGATTCAGATATTGAATCAGACAATTCAGAAGACATTTAGATTGGGATAAGTTTCCATCTTTAACTGCAATCTAGTCTAAGCAACACACCAGATGACAATTGTTTGAATATAGACTATTTGTGAGATTCTACACTTAATATATATATATATCATATCTACCCACAAACTACATATGCGATGTTGTGTGGTGGAGCATACATGTGTTGGTTGCTACAGTACGCACAACAGTTATGTCCTTTCTAATACTAATTTTGTGTAGAGGATACATTTTTAGCTACATGTATACATTATATTTTTAATGTAGTAAAGGGCAAGGGGGCACTTGAACTTTTGAGGGGGGGGGGGGTTGTGTCCTGACCCCCCTGGACACCCCCTCTGGATCCGACCTTGGAGCAGTAAAATTAGTTTCAAAATATTCAACAGCAGTAAAGACATACAAATCGCATAAACGCATAGTCCTTCATCAATTATGCGTTCGTGATGTTCTTACCTACGCCATTCATGACGCCATCGATTATAACGTCAGCCTACACGTCACGTAGTTGATTATGGCGTCATATGATGGATGGATAAACTGGAAAGATCCATTGGATTGGAAGACATTGCTGCCTAAGGCAACAATGTCGTCCAGTCCAAGTATGTTAATAATATTCAACAGAACATTTCTTACTAAATAACATGTTTTTATTTATGTTTTGGGAATCATTTAAACGTATTTCTGAGCTGTACTGTATAGACCCACGACAATATAAGATCCGGTTATCACGACACTACTGTTATTCAGCGGCAGCAAATTTGCGGATGACATAAAGGGACACTGGCGTAGAGACAGTGTTAACGCTGATATCTATTCCGCTCAGATGTACCACTGGTTTCCGCGTCCGCATTTTACGGTTTCCATAAAGTGACACTCGGATGAACGGGAAACGAAGAAAATTACACTAACCACACATAATGAAAATACATATATAGAATCAAATAGATCGTCCGTGTAACATCTTGAGCATCCATATGCCACCCCACCCACACTCCCACCCTCCCACCCACCCCATACTAACCTAACTATATAGTAACCACGCTACCATCAATTCTATTCTATTCGTCTTTCAACGAATAGATAACACCAACTGATAAACTTACAATGTCAAAATTCTAATAATCGGCAAGGGAAATACCGATAGAATAGATGGTTAGATCTATGACTGAGGAAGCTTTAGAGTCAAGGGAACTGTGCCGTGGCTGTACTGGGTGGCCCAGTCTTTTGTGATGGCCCATAGGTAGAAAGACCTGTATGGTTAGGTTAGTACAAAGTAGGCATAGCGGCTGAAAAATGTGGTGACTCCACGATCACTAATTTAAGTTAGATTAGGCCTGGATATCGTGATTCGTGAATAATGGTGATCTCACCACACCAAATTTCCTTTCTCAATTTCACATGGAACGGTCATCCCCGATCACGCTTTTCTGACTCTTGGATATAGGGCCGTAGGTGTCACGAAACCAAAAACAGCATAAATTCAAAATTTCAACAACAAAAAATTCAGCCCAACATAGAAACTAATACCGTTTTGAATCTGGCGTGAATGGGCCGTGTTTAACAGGGACCCGAACTATGCGCCAAGCAAACCATTCAATCAATCAATCAAGCAATCAATCAATCACAAGACTGTTATTTCGCTATAAAATACAGATGAATAGAGACATCAAAAAGCAGGAAAAACCCCAAGAGCGTGCCGGTACATTGACTAAAGAATAAAGCAAAAAGTTAAAAAAAACCCATTAAAGACTATTAACCATGCCGGATATAGGCCAAAGTTCTTCCATTGTAGGCCTATTGGTATTTGACCAATCTCAACACTTAGTTGCCTATTTAAGACGCTGATCAATAAATCAGACCGCCGGCCTGTTTCTGAAGACACCGATTTTGAAAGCTTTCCGAGACAGGAAAATAGCAGGGTAAGTGGTATAGCTTTCTTAATTAATGGGTGATTCCAGCTTATCCATAAATCATATGACGTCATAATCTACGACGTGATGTGAAAGCTGATATCAGAATAAATTACGTCATGAATGACGGAGGTAAGAGAGATCCACTTCTGGCGATGCCTCGCCCATTTTAATTTCCAATTACGCGTGTTTCAATCGATTTGAAACTTTAGACCTGAATTCCCCATGACTTTTTAAAATGGTAACAATACAGGTAAGCTGTAAACTGCTCTTAGTTTCAAAATATTCAACGTAATATTTTTAATGTTGTAAGTTGCCAAAAATCATATAATTTATAGGCATACACCTTCGTGTCGGACTTTTCGTCTTTCGTAACGGAGCTATGTCATTGTTATCCTGACGTTAGCTGACCAGTGACGTATTTGATTACGACGTCAGGTTTTTGCCTGACAGATATGATACCTCTAATGGTTTAATATATTCAAGAGTTTATCTATGAAGCTACCTTGCCCCTTTAGACACTACAGTGTGTATGCAACGCGAACTTTTCTTATTGTAGTTCTCAAACATTTAAAATGCTCATACACATGCCCCTATTTTATATATTTCTGAAGATTATATTTAATATTTCAGAATCTAATTTATTACCATTTAATATTAAAATGGAGGGATCCGATCTGTCACTCAAGTATCTGACGCCATAATCAATCTCGTCATAAGTTAGCTGATCCGCAATCCTAATGAGCTAGCATTCTTCGCGATGAATATCGACAAATCCGTCACGTGTACGAATTGCATGTCATCGTTTTAATAAACATTATATTGAATATTTTGAAATTAATTTGACTGAGAGTTGTTGCTGCCATAAACAGTTCTGTAAAAATGTCCTGCATAGTTACCTTGAAATTAGGATTCTGCTAATTCATGGGTCAAAGTAAATACCATTTCACTCGTGAAGTTGAATTAGGGACTCTCTAATTAAATTTCACAACTTAAAATTTGTTATTAATTTATACGTAATGAAATCATCATATGCTAATATTTATTTCATTTCATTGCATCTAGCAACACACTATTAGGTCCTGATTACGTCTAGAGTGAGAACACGGCCTTAAGCCGTGTTCTCGCTGGAGAGTTAATCGGGAATAACGCCATACCTCAGTATTGCATTACGCCAGTTAAGTCTCTAGTGAGAACACGGCCTTATGCTGTGTTCTCACTAGAGAGCTAATTAGGATTAACGTCATGCGTCAATGCGGGGTTATTCCTGATTGAGGCCGTGTTCTCACTAAAGACTTAATCCGGAGTAACCCCATACGTCAGTACGGCGTTATTCCTGATTAATTCTGTAGTGAGAACACGGCCTAAACCTCTAATATACACCTGTGCAAAAGTTAAGCACCACCCTATTTTTACGCACATGCGAGGGTATATTCATGTGCTATGAAGAAAGCAATAGCATACACATTTATGTACCCATCCATCTTAGTGCAAGAGGTAATAATGCAACTAGAGGAATGCTGATTATGATGGTGGGGAAACACTGTATGTTTTTGTTTGAACTTGAAAACGAGGCCTGAATATGGTTACGTTGACACAACTGACAACTATTGCCCTACAGTTGACACACGTGGCTAGATTGTCATTAATGGTGTCTGAAAACGAAGTTTAACATCTGTGCACGAGTTTGAGACTGTCATTATTAATACCGGGTGTATCCACCTTGTGCCTGGATGACGGCCTGGACACGACGTCTCATGCTGGTCACCAACCGACTGATACGCCATTGTGGTATTCGTTGCCATTCAAGATGGAGTGCGTCTGTTAATTCCTGTAGGTTCTGCACAGGAGGATCCCTCCTTCTCACCATGTTTCCCAGAATGTCCCAGATATGCTCAATAGGGTTCATGTCAGGGCTCCTTGCTGGCCATGGTAGGGTTTCGATGGCATTCTGGCGGAGGTATTCATGCACAGCTCTAGCACGATGTGGTCGGGCGTTGTCATCCATGAATATAGGGTGGGTTCCAGGTGCATGATTTACAAAATGAGGGACCACAACTCTATCCAGTATGGAATCTTGATATCTTTGTCCATTTAGTGTTCCAGGTACAGTCAACAGATCCAGCTTACAATCAAATGAGATGCACCCCCATATCATAACGGAACCTCCACCAAATGGAACTTCTTCCATGATGTTACGTTGGTCGTACGCCGTGCGTCTGGACCTCCATACACGAGTTCGACCATCTGTGGCATGAAGTAGGAACCGACTTTCATCGGACCAGTGTACCCGTCTCCAGGATCTCATGTTCCAGTGTCTTCTTTCGTTGCACCACCTCAGACGCTCCTCTATGTGGTGTGCAGTGAGGAGAGGACGTCTGACAGGTCTCCTAGCTTTCATGCCAGCAGCATACAGTCTCCTTTTGACGGTAGACATTGACACTCTATTGCGCGTTTCCCATTGCTGGCTGAGCACTCTGCTGTTGGTGAATGGAGATCTCCTAACAAGGCGTACAAGGGCTCGATCATCACGGGCAGTAGTCTTCTTCGGTCTTCCAGATCTAGGCCTGTCCTTCACCTCGTTAGTTTGCCCATGTTTTGCAATCAAACGACTGATTACAGTATGGTTAATGTTCAGCTGTCTGCCAATCTCTCTGCATGACATACCAGTGGTATGCATGCCTATGATTTGCCATTTCACACGATCACTTAACCTTCGTCTTGCCATAGCGGTTCACAATCAAGAGCTAATTCTCTCTGTACAAATAAACCACGGTCATGAACACAAAATTCCTAATCTTGTCGCCTAAATCTGTATGTAATGTTCTACACCTCAAACTGGACTTTTACATAACTGAACACGTGTGCTGTTTCCCGCCACGCACGGACATCAAGCGGCGTGAAGTCATGCATGCATGTGCATTTCGTACTTGGAATTATGTCAGCTAACGCGGGGACAAAAAGTATGGCAGCCTAGTTGTACCATCATGTTTCTACGTTCTATTGTTTTTGCTGGTGCTTAACTTTTGCACAGGTGTATAGCATACGATTTAAACAATTTTATTTTCAAGCATTCTGGTGTGCATATGCACCTTTGAAAATGCATGGTGTTATCAAATTGGCTTGAAAATGTTTAAATTTAACAAAAATACGGACCTATATATTTTGGCGTATTCGTGGTAGGCCTACATAGTGTCACAATTACGGAACTCATAACTCGTTAAATCATCATTTTCACACCGGAATACTTGAAAACAAAATTATTAAATTTTTTATACTTTGAGCTGTTTCATTACACTGTGAGCCTAGATGTAATGAAGCGAAATAAATCTTAGCATATGGTGATGTCATTCCATATAAATTAATCTAATTTTTTTAAGGTGTGAAATTGAATCGGAGACACGAGTTCCTAATTAAAATTCATAACAGGAAAATTTAATTAGTTTTTACTGACTAAGGTCATCATAAAGGCCTATTAAGATTTATTTCATTCCATTACATCTAGGCACACAATTTAAGCCTCTAAAAGTAAACAATTTTAACAATTTTATTTTTAGGCATATTGTCGTGAATATTCACCTTTAATCGTAACAATTTTATAAAGAAACAAAATAGTAGTTTGCGGTTAATAGATAATACCCAATACCTATGCAAATGCAGGTTTTTGGTCTGTTTCGCCCTTACCTGTCTTGCTACTGCAAGACACCGGACACTCATTTCAATGAGCAAAATCTGTTGACTTACTGAATATTTTGAAAACAATTTGACTGAAATAGCCACCTACAACTTTCAGTCAAATTGTTTTCAAAATATTTGGCAAGTCCAGAGTTAGAGCCAATGGTCGTCTGGAAACACTCAGTCAGACGGTTAATTAGTTCCTTGAAATAAGGAGTTGAAATGGCAAAAAGTCTACAAAGACAGTAAAATGTCCTTAAAAATGGTTGAAATATATTGAATTTTGCGATACAAGTGCGGTCAGATGGACGGACAAACGGACAGACGGACGGACGGACGGACGGACGGCTAGACGGACTGACAGCCGGATGACAAGACAGGCAGGCAGACGGATGGACGCACGCACACTCGCACAGACGCACGCGCGCAAACGCGCACACGGTCGTGCTCACACGCTCAGAACCGCACGCACACGCCCGCACACACACGATTACAATATTCTCTTTCCCTTACCCATAATAATTATGACAATGCATTCTGGTATTTTATCTTCTTCCATACGCAGTTAGTGTATAGCGAGCGTCTATTGCTTTATCCGCAAACATATTAATGGATTTTTTTTGGACATTTTCAAGCATAAATATAAACACATAATATTAGCGCCTGAAAGACGCCAGCGAATAAGCAAAATGGATGTACTTTTTTCGGCTATTAGAGGGAGATTTATGATATTCTTTTTGTTGTGGCTTGAAAGTAACGTCATAGCATTCGCATACCGTCTATTGCATTTATTCCAAAATGTTTCAAAAGGATCGCGACTGTGGAACTCGCTGTATGTCTATATCAGGAAAAACCACCTGCCAGTGCTTTTGGAAGTTGGATATTCGTGGCTCTAAACTCCCCATGCAAATCAAGATGCAACTATATGATGCTACATGTGTTTCCATAACGCTAGGCAATTGTAACTGCTGGGCAGCGCCAAAAGCCCTCTTGATCAAACTTGATGCATGCCACTGCAAACATCTGCGAACCATTACAAATCAACCATTGCTCATACAATCTAATATCAAATTCAGCACTCTACAAACGGTGTAATACAGAGCCATTACCGGTGAGGGTAGTGCAACAGCGATGGCATATGTTCGGGAACATGTTCATCAAATGCCAAAAGATACGGCTGCCCAGAAAACAGTATAATTTGCAGTCCTCGGCGCCAACAGGTACCAGACACGCATAGGACACCACAACATCAATTTGCGAAGTGCTTTTGCGATCAGACCTCAAAGGACGTATTCTAGGACCACTAAACATGAGAATGCGCCTAATGGCCGATTTACACTACACGATTTTACGGCCGATTGATCGTATACGAGACGTCGCCAACGACGACAATGTTGATGTAAATTTCGTGCAATGTAAATAGGAAATTGGACATCGTGACCTATTCTACAATCATTCAATAGGTTCTTACCAGTTAAATATACTTATATATATATCTCATGCGGTTTAGATTATGCGACAGTTTCTCGTTCACCCATTCTCCATACTATGTGTATTGCATATATATATATATATATATATATATATATATATATATATATATATATATATATATATATATATATATATATATATATATATATATATATATATATATATATATATATATATATATATATATATATATATATATATATATATATATATATATATATATATATATATATATATATATATAGTTTTATGAATGGTACCTTGCGGGATATATAGTGTGTCTCATAGTCGTCTTGTGGGTCACTGCCAAAAATCATGGTACTTTATGGGTCACTGTATAATGACCCACAAAGCACCATCTCAAAATGTGTTCTAAATGTTAGAACTCGTCTAAATACGCATTTCCCCACACTTTTGTAATTAATGACCCACAAGACCTAATTGACCAGTGACCCACAAAGCCAACTTTTGAAAGCCGCCTTCAGCCATACTTCAACTTTTTCCGCCAAATGCAAGATTCCGAAACGGTTGTAGATGACCCACAAGTAACTGCTGTAGATAACATGGAATTATGGGTAAATAGATCACGTGTTCCTTTGAAATCAACATGGCCGCGTTCATGGATGTACAGAGACGCTAGAAACATGTTTGTAAGTTTTACTACTGTTTTGTAATGTGTTGCCTTTTGCTGGTAATATGTTAATGGATGTTTAATGTTTAATAATTAAACACACGAGATCTGCGGTTTAGTTATTGGAGCGTGCATTTTGAGCAGGTCTATGCGACACGGCATGCCTCAGGGAAGAGCACGTATTCCCATACTACGTTTTTCTATATATTACAAAATAATTTACAGATTATTGCTCTATCCCTCTACGCTAAATACAGGCACAAAATAATGTGTGGGCAATTGGCGATAAAATGTCATTGGTCACATCATTGTAGTCAGTATTCCCTGATATTCTAAATATCATATATGTGACCCACAATTTGTGACGTGTAATATTATTAATATTATACATCTGCAATGGTGGATGATAGCGGGGAGAGTGGGGGGGGGGGGCCCAACGCATAGTACACGTAAGACGTCATTTAAAACATAATCATACACGTTCAGGCGAAGAATTCTTCCCCCCCCCCACATACCTTTTACCTAGGTTTATCTGATAAATGGTCACGAATTTCGTGACAATTTTATTTAGCTGAATTTTGAAATTTGTCTTCGAAATATATGGAGGGGTCTGGGTGATAACAGCGAGGGGTGCTTCCCCAGTCCCCACCCACCCGCTCTAGACACTCCCATAGCTAGGCCACTGAAGCCACGCCATAAAAAGCATAAACAAGTTGGTTAAATTTGGATTGAGCGCCGCGTCATCACCTCGCAACAAGTGAGAATGACTAGCTAGTGACGTGTTACGCTCGAACGTGACGCGATGCACTCAGTTACACCAAGATTCGAGGTCAAGTTGTTTATTTACACCCAGACAGCGGTGTGATGGTTTATAATAGTTACAATTTTTACATCAGTTGTGGAGTTAGTTAAATAATGGCAATAACTTAATCTATATAGCTTAATAAGTAGCCTAAATGTATTTATACAAGTGTTATTATCGTCGCTGTTATTAAAATTTGCATTGCTATCGGCGGTGTTCTTGCGATTGTTGGTGTCGTCGGAGTCATCGTAGTGTACGGCTGTTTTTCAGAGCAAGAAAGATAAAGATAATGAATAACTCGTAAGTATATGTAAAAATCTGACGGTTAGTTCACATCCATGTCTACTATATGAATAGTTACTTGTCATGTTAATGATTGCTGTTGACGACCAGTTTGCAAGGGAATTATCCAATTCCGATAACGAATTAGTTATGCTTTTCAATATTCCTCGAAAGTGGAAAAAGAGCAGATATTGAGAACAGTGGATGTGGTGGGGCACTGGGGTGTCAAATGCCAGAAGAAATGTCACCTTTCTATCCACAATATATAAATCACAGTAAATTTGGTTGTATCCAAACAAAGGCTGCGAAAGGGTTTCAGCGAAGATGGCCAGATGGAGAGATAGGTGAACAGACAATCATGCAATCAGTCCACATTAGGGGGTTCGTAGGCCATGTACATTCTTCAATTGTAGGCCCATATATATTCTTAATTTCTAAAGTAATTTCATTTTAGTTTAAACAGAATTTATTTTTAGTCTAAGCGGGAGCACGATAAGACATACGTCTTATGTCCGTGTCTCCCATATAATATACACGTATGATACACACAATACAATTTAGCAAGTGGCTATTCGCAACTAGTAGCCCCATTAGCCTGCCTACCTGTCTGTCTGTCTGTTGCCTGCATGCATGCCTGTCTGCCGTATGCATGCCTGCCTGCATGCCTGTCTGTCTGTCTATATGTCTGCCTGTATGCCTGCCTCCCTGCTTGCCTGTCTGTTGTTTTGAATTTCTAGCAAATCTGCCCCCATGTCGCAACTATTAGGTATATCTTCGTATTTGTCGAATTCTAGTGTAATTTTGTTGTAATATATATATATATTTGTATAGCTGCTGCTTTAAGGCTTACTCAGTGACGGAACGAGGATCTCGATATTTGTGTATGGGTAAGATAGGTGATTGGTCTCGAAAAGGTAATCACACGAGATGTTAATGGGGGTGTCGGTGGTTGTCCCTGAGATATTTATGAAAATTTGACTCTGTGGCAGCCCGTTACTTACTTTACATTTTGATCATGCCATTAAACTGAAATAGTGTACAACGCACACATACACATGCAAACACACGCACGCGCGTGCGCACACACCACACACTTTTTTCTTTGGATGAACACCCGCCCCCCTCCCCCCTCCCCTTCCCGTTTGGCTATGCCACTGCTACTCTTTGTAAATCTGCAATCATAATTTATTAAATTATATTAACAAAGATTCAAATAGAATTTTTTTGTATTATATCAGAAATGCATGATGTTGCATGCTAATTGAACATATACATAACTATTCTACTCCAAGACAATTAAGCAATAGGCCTTTTATGTTCAATATGGGCGGCTATATACGCGACATCAACTTAACGGTTCTTGTCTCGTAGTAACGCGTGTGCAATCTGTTGGCCGGGTGTCTCTACCACGTAGGCGTACTAGGGTAGGCATATTGCATACATCAATTTTCTAGTAGACATATGCTGTTTAACAAGAAATGATATTGTACCTCCATTTCTATTACACATATCTTTATTTGACATGATCAATCCTGTGTTACCTCTTCGAAACCTGAATTTGAGAAAAGCATGTTGCTGGCATCATACTAGATAACAACAAACTTAAGTCAAATTAGGTTCAAAATTCCTAACGCAATATTTATTTAATTGTAAATGGCAGAGTCCACGAAAACCATATCACGTGTCCGTCAAAATTGTGCGAGCTACAGTGGCGCGGAGCTGGTTGGGGTGGTGGGGGTGTCTAGGGCCCCATAAAATAATTTGGGGGGGTGGGGCTAATAATGTCTGTACCCCCCCCCCTGTCCTAGTGTATATTTTTTAACCCCAAATTGTCACTTAAAATGTAGGAAATGACTTCTAAGAGCATCTATTTAACACAATTTCCGGTGAAGTCCCCCGCCACCCCACCCCCAGGCAGTGTTGTGTGTACTGTGCATACATGGATTTATATGGTACTATCATTGTTCACTGACCACGTATTGCTATTGCTCATAAATCTTATATCAACAATATCTAGGAAGACAAGCAGTGATCACTGATGGCGACACTCTGTTATATCATTAACCAGGCATTAACACCTTAACTAAACAGACCTTCTGAAATGATTTTGAAAAATGTCGATTTACACGCCCTGATTTGAAATTTTGGCATAGCGAACCAGTCATTCGAGTGGAAGATTTCTAAAGTATTCCTTTCATGCTCTGTAAATTGACATTTTCTAAGAGAAAAATTCTCATTTTCCTGAACAATTTTACCCACGAATTATCACTCAGAATACAGGAGATGGCTTCTCAGAGCATTTAATTTTCAAACATTTCCGGGGGAGGACGCCCGAACCCCCAATATTAGGGATGGTGAAGCCCCCTCCCAGGCCCACCTCCTTCACGCCCCCCAATACGAAATCCTGAATCCACCCTTAGCAACCCCCTGTTGCAGAGCCACTCCGCCGCCACTGGCAAGCTATCAGAAGTATTAAAATAATCTTAAGTTGGAAATCTGTGCCTCTATTTGTACGAGGAGGGCTCATTCTATCGCGCGAAACAAGGATAGTCGTCAGACTTCAAATACTTTTATTTATTTTTCTTATTTTATGTGTTAATGTAATGTTTTTTTGACGGAAACAACTCCCGAGTCAATTAGAAGGGTTGGCTGCTGAGAGCTCTGGTGAACCATAGCTAAAGCATCTTATTTGTCACAGGTATAGTTTCTAAAAGAGCAGTCTCTTGCATGCCAGCATGTTTCTATCACTGTCACATTTACTGACATTAGAACACTCCCTGATTAGTGGGTGTTAAAATCTATAAATGTCTGTTGTTGCATAAATTGTAGTAATTTAACTAGTTTCATCCATCCAGTATGAATAAATTAGGATTTATCAGTATCAAAGAATAGTCTAAATGGTTATTCATTGTTTCTAATGCCATTTCTGTCAAAATAGTGTAATGACATTAGCACACTTTCTCGACTCAGGTGCAGCTTAGACTAGCGAGCACATCACATTGCTGCCAGCCCAGAGGGGCTGGTCACTGTTTAATTTCTATCCAGCTTATATGCTTTAGTGATATCCTTTCTAACTTGATTGAAATGAAGATTTGATATTGGATTTCTAACCTTCTCCTCACAACATTTATAATAGAGGGCTCTTGCCTGTATATGGTGTTCACGACTGTATTCCCGCATGTGGTATCTTTTCTGCTTATCAAGGGTTTAAATCCTTGTGGTCCTTGTTGTTTTGTATTTTGTTCATCGACCCTATTCTACTAGCCTACTAGTATAGATTAAAATCTACTAATATCGATTTAAATAAAGTATAGCACTTGAGCGCTCAAACACAATTAAGCGCTCAAAGATCCTAGATGTACTACGCCAGGCCTGTTGCAATGAAGATGAGCTACGACTAGTGAGACTACTGCTTGCAGATACCAAGCTGAAAGTACGAGTCCAGTCAGTGAAGTCTGTAGAGTTTGAGACATCAATCGGCTCCCCACAGGGAGATGGTCTATCCCCTGTGCTCTTCACCTGTTACCTGGCTGCTGCATTGACATCCGTTCGGGAAAATTCCACAACACCTCCACCCCCACCCCACCCCGGTGTTAATACTGAACATGCCGCTAGAGATGGAATATGCCGACGATGTGGACTTTATAGATGAGGAAAAGAAACCCCCTGACGAACTTCTCTTAATAGCTGCAAGCAAACTAAAAATTGAGAATCTTTATGAATGAATCTAAAACAGAGTTCACCAACATATACCTATCTACAAAGCATGAAACTAAAGAAAATGACGATCCTCTCAGTGGCGGCGAACCATGGGGCTCACTGATTTGCAGTACTGCTGACATTGCTGCACGCTGCATCATGGGGAACATAGCTTTCCAGTCCTTCTGGAAGCTATGGATTCGTAGATCAAAGATGCCCTTGGTAAAAGACTACGTTTATACAATGCAACCTGCGTATCCTTGATGCTGTATAACTGCAACAGCTGTGCAGTTCCAAAGGCAGCTCTAGACAAACTTGACGCCTGCCACCGCAAAAACTGGGCACCGCTGGCTAGAGAGCATAATTTCCAACGATGCACTATACAAGATGTGTAATACGCCGCCGCTGTCTGTTGAAGACACACCAGCAGAGAGCCTTGGAATTCGCCCTACTCGGAGCCCGCAAATACAGAGCCAGGAGAGGACGCCATTGCATAAATCTGCTAAGTGTGCTACGAGGTGACCTCAAGAAAGCAGGATTAGGTACACTCAAGTCAAGAATGGCCCTGAGGAAGCTAAGTATTTTGGCTGAGGACAAGACACAGTGGGCAAAAGCGAAGAAGGACTGATTGCAGCTGTAGGATGTCTCCACTACTACTACAGCCGCAGAATACAGTAATCATACATACATACATACATACATACATACATACATACATACATACATACATACATACATACATACATACATACATACAAACATACATATAGCACTTGACTTAGCTCAAGTGCATTGACCATCGGTCATTCATTTTATAAATTCATTTTATCTAAGGAAATAGGTGTGTGTGTGTGGGGGGGGGGGCGGAGGGAGCGAGGTTGTCGACACACCTCAACTCTGGTGGAGAAACTATATGATGGAACTGGCATGATCTACTAGCCGACTAGCCTAGACTTATAGCTTAACCTACCAGCCTACTAGCCTAGACCTCTAGCCTAGTCTACTAGCTTAAACTTATACCAGGTAGTCTACTAGCCTAGAAATCTACCCTAGTCTACTAGCCATACTAGTATAGTCTACTAGATTAGATTTGTAGCATGGCCTTCTAGCCTACTAGCCTGTATTGCTAGCCTAGACTTCTGGCCTAGAATTCTAACCTACTCTACTAGCCATTAGCCTAGATTTCTATACTAGACTTCTTGTCCAATATACTAGCCCACTAGCGTAGACTTCTATCATCGGTAGTCTAGAGCGTTGAATGATATGCAGGTGGTCAACTAGCATAGAGGTCTCCCCTAGTCCATTAGCCTAGACTTCTAGTCTAGTTTACTAGTCTAGTGGCCTAGACTTCTAACATTATCGCCTGGTCTACTAGTCTATGATTCTAGGCTAGCCTTTTACCATCGTCTAAGAGCCTAGTAGTCTCGACTTCTTGCACAGTCTACTTCTTTAAACTTCTAGCATAGACCTTTAGCTTAGTTTACAGTCTTGACTTCTGCACAGGCTGTCTACTAGCCGAGACTTCTCTCCTAGTCTACTAGCCTAGACATCAACCCTATTCTACTAGCCTACTAGCCTAGATTTCTAACCAAGTCTACTAGCATAGTCTGCTAGTTTACTCTACTGGCCTAGGCGTATAGCATATTCTACTGGACTACAGGCATTTATTTCTAGCCTGGTCTACTAGACGACTAACCTATACTTCTAGCCCACTCTACTAGACTTCTACCAGTCTACTAGTCTAGTAGTTCTAGTTAATTTAGAATTCTAGCCAACTCACCTAGCCTGTTAATCTAGACTTCTAGCTGGGACATCTATCCCAGCTTACTAGCATATGCTTCTAGCATAGACTTTACCCTAGTCTACTAGCCTTGTATCATAGACACCTAGCTTAGATTTCAAGACTAGACATTTATCCTAGTCTAAGCCATATCACTAGCCATGTAGTCTCTACTAGCCAAAACTACTAGACTACACTTCTCGCCTCTTCCGCTATCCTACTAGCCTAGTCTACTAGCCTACTAGTCTAAGCTTCTAGTCTAGTTTACTAGCATATGCGTCTAAGTTAGTCAACTAGCCTAGATTTACACACGGCACTTCTAGCCTATTCTACTAGTCCAATAGTCTAGACTTCTAGCCTAGCCCCCTAGCCTACTCTGATAGCCTACTAGCCTAGATCTCTAATCTGCAACCCAGACTTCTACACATGTAGTCCTCTAGCCTAGTCTACTGGCCAATACTAGCCTAGAATTCTAACCTAGTCCACTAGGCTAGCATTCTAGCATAGTCTACTAGGCTAGACTTCTATCCCAGACATTTACCCTAATCTACTAGCCTAGACTACCCTTTTACCGTAGTCTAGTAGCTTAGACCTCTAGCATAGTCTATAGTTTAAACTTCTAACCTAGACTTTTAGCCTAGCCTACAGCCGTGACTTCTAACCACATTGTCTACTGGCCTAGACCTCTTGCTTACTCTACTAGCCTACTCGCCTAGACATCTGTCATATTCTACTGGCCTACACTTCTAGCCTAGTCTACTACCATAGTTTTCTATTCTAGTCTACTAGCCTAGCCGTCTATCCTAGTCTAATGTTTGCACACATAGATTTGTAGCCTAGTCTACTAGACCACTAACCTAGACTTCTAGCCTACTCTACTAGTCTTCTACCAGTCTACTAGCCCACAAGTTCTAGTTAGCCTAGCATTCTAGCCGAGTACCAGTCTATTAAACTAGACATCTGGCTGAGACATCTAGCCCAGCTTACTAGCATGCACGTCTAGCATATAATTTTAGCCTAGTCTAGTAGCGTAAACATCTAGTTTACTTTTCTAGTCTAGTCTAGATGTTTAACCTAGTATAAGCATTGTCTTCTACCAAGGTAGTCTAATAGACTAGACTACTATTCTAATCTATTAGTCTAAACTTCTAGTGTAGTTTACCTGCCTAGATGTCTACGGTAGGTAGTCTGCTAGCCTAGATTTACACCCTATACATCTAGCCTAAACCTCTAACCTAGTCCACTAGCTCAATATCCTAGACGTCTAACCTAGTCTACTAGCCTACGCTTCTTGCCTAATCTACAGCATAGACTTCCACACAGGTATCCTTCTAGCCTTGTCTACTAGCCATACCAGCTAGACTACTCGGCTTTTATTCTAGCGTTGTCTATTAGTCTAGACTTCTATCCTAGATATCTACCCTAATCTACTAGCATAGACTAGCCATTTAGCGTAGCCTAGATTTCTAGCATAGTCTCCTAGTTTAGATTTTTATCCGATGAGATTAGCATAACCTATAGTCTTGACGTTTAGCCAGGTTTTATACTAGCATGTACTTCTAGCCTAGTCAACCTGCATCTAGCCAATACATATCGCCCAGGCTACTAGCATATACTAATAGCCTAGTCTAGAGATGAGAGTTATAGACTAATCTACTAGCCATGTTAGCTTAGACCTTTAGCCTACTCTATTCAACTAGATATCTAGCCTTGTCTTCGAGCCTAGTCTGTTAGTCTGCGAGCATAGACGTTTAGCCTATTCTACTAGCCTATTAGCATGGCCTTCTGCTCTAGTCTACTAGCATACATTTCTAGCTGAGTATACTAGCCTACTTACCTAAACTTCTAGATTGTAGTCTAGCCTTTTGCCGTAGTCTACTAGCATAGTCGTACAGTCTACTGGTGTAGTAGTCTAGACTTCTAAACCACATGCAGTCTCGTAGTTTAGACTCTTTAACCTAGTCTGCAGCCTTGACTTCTACCCAGGTTGTCTACTATCCTAGAGTTGTAGTCTATTCGACTGGCCTAGACTTTTATCGTAATCTGCTAAAATAGTCTTCTAGCCTACTCTACTGGTCTCGAGCTCGAGCCCAGTCTACTTAGCCTACTAGCGTTTTCTAGCCTAGTCTACTAGACCACTAACCGAGACGTCTATCATGCTCTGCAAGGCTTCTAGCTGTATGCTATCCTACTAACCTAGAGGTCTAGTTAGCTTAGAATCGTATCCAAGTCTACTGGCATATTAACCTGAACTTCTAGCCAAGACTTCTATCCTAGCCTACTAGCATATGCTTCTAGCATAGACCTTTGACCTAGTCTACTAGCCTAGTAGCCTAGACTTCTATTTTGGACTTATACCCTCGACGTTTAGGCTGGTCTACAACCTTGTCTTCTACCCATGTAGTCTACTAGCCAAGCCTTTTTGCCTAGTCTACTAGCCATGCTAGACTAGACTTCTAGCCTAGACTACTAGCCTACACTACTAGACCACACTTCTCACCCATTCTACTATCCTACTAGCCTAGACTTCTAGCCCAGTCTACTAGCATGCTAGTCTAAACCTCTATATCTAGATTACTTACCTAACCTTATAAGCTAATCTACTAGCCTTGCTTTACACCCCTAGACC
The DNA here is from genome assembly GCA_034401795.1 of Chaetoderma sp. LZ-2023a. Taxonomy (NCBI): domain Eukaryota; kingdom Metazoa; phylum Mollusca; class Caudofoveata; order Chaetodermatida; family Chaetodermatidae; genus Chaetoderma; species Chaetoderma sp. LZ-2023a. Next base: position 95,613,406 of record CM067374.1, on the reverse strand, counting down.
TACATCCTAGATTTATAGTCAAATCTGCTAGCCCAATAGCTTAGATTTCTAGCCTAGCCCTCTCGCCTAGTCTACTAGCCTACTATCCTCAGCGTCTAGCCTAATTATATACAACCTAGTATTATACACAGTCAGCCTTCTAGCCTTGTTTACTAGCCATACTAAGCTATGCTTCCGCCTGAACTTCCAACATAGTCTACTAGGCTTGCCTTCCAGCATAGACTACTAGGCTAGACTTCCAACACAAACTTCTACCCTACTCTATTAGCCTAGACTGCTAGACTAGTCCACTAACCTACTAATTGAGCCAAATCTAGCAAATATCTACTAGCCTAGTAGCCAGACTTCTAGCCTAGTTTTGTAGTTTAAACTTCTAAACTGGACTTGTATACTAGTCTACAGCCATGACTTCTACGCAGATAGTCTACTAGCCTAGATGTCTCTTATTCTACTAGCCTGGCATTCCAGCATAGTCTACTAACATAGTGTACTTTCCTAGTCTACTAGCTCAGATTTCTAGCCTAGTCAACAAGCCGACTAGCCTATAATTTTAGCCTAGAATTCTATCCTAGCCTACAACATAGACTTCTGCCCAGGTAGTCTACTAGCCTAGTTTACGCGACATACTAGGCTAGACTTCTAGCCTAGACCTCAAACATATTCAACTAGACTTGGCTTCTAGTCTAATCTTCTAGCGGTGCCGTCTAGCCAATACTCTACCTGGTCTACTAGCCCAGACGTCTAGTGTACTAGCCTACTAGCCTATTCTACTTGCCTCCTAGCCTAGACTTCTAGCCTAGTCGACTAACCTGGTGTTCGTTCCTAGTCTACTAGTCCAAATTTCTAACCTACACTCCTAGCATTCTCTACTAGACTTCTACCAGTCCACTAGCCTCGTAGCATAGAGATCTAGTTTGCCTGGATGAGTCTACTAGCCCACTAGCCAAGAGTTTTCACCTACACTTCTAGATTAATATACTAGCCTACCCACATAGTCTAGACTTTTCCCATCGTCTACTAGCCTGAACCTCTAGCATATACGTCTGGCCTAGTCTGCTGGCGTACTAGACTCGCAGACTACTAGCCTAAACTTCTAGCCTAGTCTACTAGCCTATTCTTCTAACCTATTCTACTAGCCTAGACTTCTAACCTAGTCGACTAACCTACTAACACAGACTGCTAGCCTTCTCTACGAGATTTCTACATGTCTTTTACCCTGACGAGCCTAGAGTTCTGGTTAGCCAAATCTACTAGACCACTAACACCGCCTTCTAGTCTACACTTCTAAAGCATTTACTGTAGCCTACTCCCATATATGTCTAACATGGACTACTGGTTTAGAGTTCGAGCCTAGGTTTCTAGAATAGTCTACAGCATATACTACTACCCAGGGAGTCTATTAGACTAGGCATATCTCCTACTCTAAAAGTTCTAGCTTATGCTTCTAGTCTATACTTCTAGCCTACGCTACTAGCTTAGATTTCTATCCTAGTATGCTAGCCTACTAGCCTAGAGTTCTAGCATATTCTACTAGCCGTCTTGGCTAGTTTATTAGCCTAGTCGTCTAGCCTACATTTCAAATATAGTCTCCTAACTGAGACCTCTAGTCTAGTCTGATAGCCTAGTCTACTAGACTGGATTTCTAACATAGTCTACTAGCCTTTTAGCTTAGAGATATGGCATGCTCTACTAGGCTTCTACCAATCAATTAGCCCACTAGCATGGAGTTCTAGTTAGCCTAGAATGCTAGCCAAGTCTGCTAGCCTACTAATCTAGACATCAAATCTATAGTTCTAGCATAGTCTCCTATCCTACTAGCCTATGCTTCTAGCCGTTTCTCTAGGCTCCTATCCTAGTAGCCTATACTTCTAGCATAGTTACTACTTTTGACTTAACATATAGCATAAGCTACCACCTTTACTTCTACTCAGATTGTCTACTAGCCTATACTTCTAGCCTAGTCTACCAGACTATACTTCTAGCCTAGACATATAGCCAGGTCTATTAACATTAGCAACATAATGGCCTAGTCTACAGCCTGGTATTCTAGCCTAATCGACTAGCCTTGATAGCATAGACTTCTAGCCTAGTCTACTAGGCTAGAGTTCTAGGCATGTCTACTAGGCTAAATTTCTGGTCTAGATGGTTAGACTAGTCGAGCGTTGGCATCTAGCCTTGACTTTTCGCCTTGTTGGGTAGCCTACTAGTATATGCTTATATCCTAGTAGGCTTCCTAGTCTACTAATTTTCTAATTCTCGCCTAGACGTCTAGACGAGTCTACACAGTAGACTTGTATACAGGTTGTCTACTAGCCTAGACAACTATTATAATCTACTAGCCACATTAGCATAGACTTCCAACCTAGCCTAACCCTCTGGCCTAGACCTCTAAACTAGTCTACTCTTACCAGGCTAGACTTCTAGCCTAGCCTTCTAAACTAATCTACTAGCCTAGCCTTCTAGCCTAAACTTTTAACTGACACTACTAGCACTGTACTTTTGACTTCTACCCTAGAGTTCTAGCCTAGTATACTAGCCTACTAACCCAGACCGCCAGTCTATATTTCTACCCTACTCTACTAGCTTAGATCTTTATCCTAGTCATCTAACAATAGTCTTGTGTATTGGCCTAGGCTACTAGCCTAGTAGCCTAGGCTTCTAGCATAGTTTACTAGTTTAGACCTCTAGCTTTGACTTTTAGCATATGCTACAGCCTTGACTTCTACCCAGGTTTTCCACTAGCATATACTTCTAGCCTAGTCTGCCAGCCTATGCTTCTACCCTATACATAATTACATATATCACACTATTAGAATACAAGCCTAGACAAATAGTGTAGTTTATAGCCTAGAATTCTAGCTGAATATACTGGCCTTGCTAGCCTAGACCTATCTTGTCTACTACATAGACTACTATCCTAGATGTATAGAATAGTTTTTTAGCCTAGGCATCTAGCCTTGACTTCTAGCCTAGTCTACTAGCCTGCTATCCTAGACTTCTAGCCTAGTATATTAGCATAGTCTTCTATCCTAGTCTACTAGCCTACTAATCTAGACTTCTCTACGAAGTTCTAGTTCAGACTTAGCCAGGCCTACTAGTATATGTTTCAAGCCGAGGCATTTACATAGTTTACTAGCCTAGTAGCCTACACTTCTAGACTAGTCTACTAGTTTAGACATCTACCCTAGAATGTTTAGCTTACAGCATTGTCCTCTGCCCAGATAGTCTACAAGCCTAGACTTTTAGCCTAGTCCCATGGCCATACTGGCTTAGATTTCTAGCATTATAAGCGATTATCATATGCTTCTCGCCTATTCTTCTATCCTTCTATCCAAGACTTCTAGCATAGCTTACAAACTTCTATTCTATCCTAGTATACTAGCATACTAGCCTAGTCTTGTAGCCTGCTAGCCTAGTTTAATATTTTTAACTTAGGCTACTGGCCTACTAACCAAGATTTCTGGCCTACTCTACTAGCCCACTAGCCTAGAGTGCTAGCCTTCTCTACTAGACTAAACTACTCTATTTGCCTAAACCTTTAAGCCTTTAACCTAGTATACTAACCTAGACATCTAATCTGTGCTCCTAGACTTCTACCAGCCTATTATCCCACGACCCTAGAGTTCTAGAAGTGTAGACAAATATACCAGCCCAATAAATTTGAATACTAGCCTGATAGCATATGCTTCTATCTTAGATGTTTAACCTATTCTACTAGCCTAGTCAGCTAGTTTAGAATTCTAGCCTAGACATAGTCTAGTTCGCAACATAGCTTTCTGCACAGGTAGTCTACTAGCCCAAACAGCTATCCAAGTCGACTAGCCACGCCATTCTAGACTTCCAGCTTAGCCATCTATCCACGACGTCTAGCCTAGTCTACAAGCCTAGAGTTCTAGTGTTCTATACTAGCCTACTTGCCTAAATTTTAATCCTAGACATTTAGCTGAGTCTAGTAGCACACTAGTCTGGACTGCTACCCTGGGGTTCTAACCTAGTAGCCCACTAACATATACTTCCAGTCTAGACTTCTACCCTAATCTACTAGTTAGATTTCTATCCTAGACATCTGGCTGAATCTACTAAGCCACTAGTCTTGCCTACTAGCCTAGATATCTAACATCGTCTAATAACCAGTCCATTATCCTTCTAGCCTAGCTTCGAATTCTAGCCATGTCTACTAGCCTACTAACCTAGACTTATAACCTAGACTCCGAGCCTAGTCCATTAGCCTATACTTCTAGCTTTGTCTTACAGCCCAGTCTACTAGCCAACTAGCATAGACTTCTAGCTTAATCTACATACTAGACTTATAGCATAATCTACTACCCATGCTAGCATAGACTTCTAGCCTAGTCCGCTAGCCTATATTTATAACCTATCAGCCTAGGCTTCTAGCATATTCTACTAGCCTATTAGACTAGACTAGTCCTCTTGCCTACTTTGCTTGCTCAGATTTATAACCTAGGCTACTGGCCTACTAGCCAAAATTTCTGGTCTACTCTACTAGCCAACTAGCCCATCATTCTACTAGCCATCTCTATTAAAAGCTTTGCCAGTCTTCTAGCCAAGAAGCCTAGAGTTCTAGTTCGTCCAGAATTCTAACTGAATTTACTAGCCCACTAATCTAGGGTTATAGCCTAGAATTATAACCTAGTCTACTTTACTAGCCTACAACCCTATGACTATAGCATAGACGTCTACCATAGTCTACTAGCCTAGACATTTGAAACTCTAGCCAAGTCTACTAGTCTAATAAATTTTACTACTAGCGTAGATCATAGTCTAATCACATAGCCTACTAGCATATCCTTTTGTCCTTGATGTTTACCTTACTCTACTAGCCTAGACTTCTAGCCTAGTCTACTAGTTTAGAATACTAGCCTAGACTTAAGGACTCGTTTAGAACATAGACCTCTACACAGGTAGGCTCCTAGTGTAGATATCTAGCTGAATCTACTAGCCCACTGCTCTGGACGGTAACCTTAGAGTTCTAGCATAGAATACTAGCCACCTAACCTAGACTTCGTGTCTAGTCTTCTACCATACTCAGAGTGCTAGCCTAGACACCTAGATTAATATGCTAGGTCACTAGCCTAGTCTATTAGCGTTGTGTATTAGCCTAGATGTCCACATAGTCTCCTAGCCTAGACCTATAGCCTAGTCTGAGATCCTAGTCTACTAGCTTTGAATTCTAACTTAGTCTACGAGCCTACTAGCCTAGATTTCTAACCTGCTCCACAGTCTTCTCCCACTACATTCGCCGTCTAATTTAAAGTGCTAGTTAGCCTAGAATTCTGGACCAGATCTAACAGCCAACTAACCTCGCCTTGTAGCCTAGATTTCTAGCATAGTAACCTAGTCTGCTAGCCTATGCTTTTAACTTAGCATTTAGTTTAGTTTACTAGTCTAGTGGTTTAGAGTGCTAGCCTAGTATATTAGTTTAGACTTCTAGCGTGCACTTTTAGTATAGGCTACAACCTTGCCTTCTACACATGTTGTCTACTAGCTTATACTTCTAGCCTATTCTAGTAGCCTATGCTTCTACCCCAGTCGTATAGCCGAGTCTACTATCACATACTTATAGCCTAGTCTACAGCCTAGACTTATTGCAAAATTTACTAGCCATGCTAACCTAGAATTCTAGCCTATAAATATAACATCGACTTCTTGATTAGTCTATTAGCCTACTAGCCTAGACTTCTATCTTATTATGCTAACCTACTAGACTATCCTTCTAGCCTAGTCTACTGGCATTGCCTTTTGCCTATTTTACTCGCCTAGACCTCTAGCATAGTCTACTTGATAGCCTGCTAGCATAAATTTCTAGCATCGTCTACTAGCCCACTAGTCTAGAAGACTTCGAGCCTACACCTCCAGACTTCTACCAGTCTACTAGCCTATAGTTCTAGGTAGCCTATAATTCTAGCCGAGTCTACTTCTAGCCTACTAACCTAGACTTCTAGCTGAGACCTCTAACCAAACCGACTAGCATATGCTTCTACCTAAGACCTTAAGCCTAGCCTACTAACATTGTAGTCTGGACTTCTAGACTAGTTTAGACTTCTAGCCTAGACGTTTAGACTAGTCTACAGCAGTGTCTTATCCAAGCAATCTACTAGCCTAGGCTTAGCCTATTCTACTATCCTACATACTTAGACTACTAGCCTAGCCTTATAAGATAGTCTTTGCCTACTGGACTAGATTTACACCCTCGACCTCTAGTTTAGACTTCTAACCTAGTCTACCAGCCCACTCGCCTAGACTTCTAGCCTAGACATCTAGCCTAGTCTGCTTTCCTATGCTTCTAACCTAGACTTGTAGTCTACAACATAGACTTCTACCCAGGTAGTCTACTAGCCTGGGTTACTAGCCTTCTAGCCTGGACTTTAAACCTATACTACTAGCCTTGACTTCTGGCTTCATCTACTAGTGTAGACCTCTAGCCAGTCTGTTATCCTTTACTTCTCGCCCATACTTCTACCATAGTCTCCTGGCCTAGACGTCTAGCCTATTACACTTGACTTCTACCAGTCTACTAGTCTAGAATTCTAACGGAGTCTACTAGCCCACAAACCTTGAGTTCTAGCATATACTTCTAGCCTAGTCTACTAGCCTATTATCCTAATCCTGTAGTCACGAAATCTGGACTTCTCCCATAGTCTACTAGCCTAAGCATCTAGCCTAGATCAATTCTACTAACCTACTAAACTAGACTCCTAGAGCCTAGTGTACTATGCTAGTCTTATGACCGAGTCTACTAGGCTAGACATCTAACCTTGTCTATTAGTCTACTGACCTAGACTTATACCAGCCTACGAGCCTAGAGCTCTAGTTAGTCTGGAATTCGAGCCAAATCTACTAGCCCACTAACATAGATTTCTAACCGAGACTTAGCATACTAGCCTATGATATATCCTAGTCTACTAGTTTAGAATGCTAACCTAGAGCGCTTGTGTTCTTGGATCCTGATTTTAAAGGGGCAGAGGGTTTCTCCTACGCATTGTTTGCCACAGACTCTGCAGTTTAGGGGATAGACTATATTGCGTGATTGACAGTTGCCTATAATTTAGGCTCTGTAGGAGAGGCCAGTGTGTTGGTTTTAAAGAATCTGGATTTGTCCATATTATTGCAGATATTACAGTTCTAGGTTGGCCAAGGGATTAACGGGTTGTGGTATTCTTGGGCCGGTTGGTCCAGGGGAGGGAGTTTGTCCCTGACGATCATATCTTTTATTGTTTTGTTTTTGAAAGCGATAGGGTTTTTTCTGGGAAACCTAGCCTGCAATGTTATTTTCCCTGTAGGATGGGCCAGAATTTGGTGATTGTGTCCTTCAGCATCATATCTGTGCGGTTGAATTCACAGACAAAGATTTGTCTGTAGGGCTTTTTGGTGGATGGGTCCATTGGGGTGGGTTTGAGGAGTGACTGGCGGTCCTTGGACCTGGCTGTCTATCTGACCTTTTGTAGTATCTTGGCAGGATAGCCCCGGACTCTGTAGTGTGAGTGTATGGTTAGGCTGTTTCTATCAAAATCTTGAAGGGTGGAGCAGATCCTTCTAAGCCTAAGGAATTGGCCATATGGGCTGGCTCCTTACAAGAGGCCGGGTGGGCAGACTCGTAGTGTAGCTACTCATGTGTGTCCGTGGGCTTGGTATATAGAGGTCGAATATGATGGAATTCGTTTGCGAGTTTTGGATCATGGTGTCCAAAAAGGAGACTTGGCATATGATGCTTATTCCATGGTGAATTTAATGCTGTGTTGGGGTGCATTCATGTGAGTGACAAACTCTTGTTGAGCTTCGTGCCTGTGCTCCCAGATCATAAAGATGTCGTCTATGTATCTGACGTACAGTTCTGGGTAGTATGGTGCATTCTGTAGCAGCTTATCCTCTAGAATGCTCATGAAGATGCATGCAGATGTGCATGCTGCTTTGCTTCCCATTGCGGTACCGCCCACTTGGAGATAATGTTCTCCGTTGATTTCAAAACTGTTGCATTCCAAAACGAGTTTCAGGAGGTTACAGAGGCTCCTGATTGAGAGTGTGCCTGACATACCATGTTTTAGCGAACATGGCTACCACTCTGATGCCTTCTCTGTTTAGGATGTTTGTGTATAAGGATGTGACATCCATGGTGACTAGTAGCGAATTAGCCTAAAGTTGGCCAAAGGACTCTACTTTGTTGATGAAGTCTGTGGTGTCCAACGTGAACCTTAATGTGTTCATCCACGAAACTACTGATGAGTTCTGTAGGGCAGCCGATGCCGCTGATAATTGGTCTATCTGGGGTTAGGCCATCTTTTTTGGCCTTGTGAATTTTTTGTAGTAAATAGAAACTGGCGGGGGGGGGGGGTCTGGGATCAGTCTGTAGGCGGTGGAGGAGTCAATCTCCTCATCCCTGACCAGTTGGTTCAGTCTTCTGAGGACAAGTTCAGTAAACGTTATGGTTGGATTGGTTTCTAGTTTAGTATAGAATTTAGTATCTGCCAGCTGTTTGTTGGCTTATGGACTCCATAATCAAGGTGGCTAAGCTTACCATTGCTTTATGCAGTGGGCTAAATGTAAACTGGTTTACGTTCACATAATCACATAATTGCGAACATACTAGTTGCGTTATTGACCTTTAGCCCATCTGTTTTCACCCCTATGCCCTTCTTCTGCTGAGACCTCTTAATTCCATGGGTTTTATCATCAGCAATAATATAATAATTATAATCTTATCCGCACAATACTCATATTGGCGTACTTGTCAGGATGAAAGCGAAGTAGCCGTGTATTTGACCATTCGACTAGTTCATTCAAATCCGCCTGTAAGGATGCATGGTCTTCCTCTTCAAGGATTGTTATAAAAAAAAAGTGTGTGTCATCTGAAAAAAGATAAATGTCTAAACTTACACGGCTTGACAAGTCATTTATATAGATCACAAAAAGTGGAGGTCCCAATACACTTCCCTGAGGAATCCCACTCGTTACTACCATCCAACTTGATTCTTTTCCACCAATGGGCACCTACTGCTTTCGCTTGGCAAGACATGCTCTGACACATCCATGAATCGGATTGCATATATAATAGGACTGCGTCTTGCCCATGCGCCTCCTATATAGAACTGTGTCGAAAGCTTTCTTGAAGTTGAGGTGTATGCCATTGACTGAGTGTCCACCATCTATTGCTTTTGTCCTAGCCTTGTCTACTGATTTAGACTTCTATCCTTGTTTACACCCTAGGCTTCATAGTATATTAGCTTAATCATAGAGTCTAGTCATCTAGTCATACTAGCCTAGACTTCTAGCCTATTCTACTAGCCTATGCTACTAACCTGGAATTCTTGCTTAGTCTACTAGCCTACTTGTCTAAACATCTAGCCTAGTTTAGTAGCTTCTTTTCTAACCTAGTCTATTAGCCTACCAACCCGCATGTCTAGCCTAGACTACACAGGGTGTATGTGAGCATGTGTATTTGACTCCCCCCCCCACCCCCACCACCCCACCCACTAGACGTATAGCATAGTCTACTAGCTCACTAGGCTAACACCTATAGTTTATACTTCTAGCCTAGTCTACTATCCTACTCTGCTATCCTACTCTGCTATCCTACTAGCTGATTTCTAGGATAAACTTCTGGCCTACTCTGCCAGCCTACCATCTTACACTTCTAGCATTGTCTGGTAGCCTACCTAACTAGAGTTCTATGCTGGATTTCTAGCCAAGCCTACTATCATATTAATCCCACCAGCTGGCGTGCTGCCACTGCTAGTCTCCTAGATTACTAGTCCACACTTCTAGCCCAATCTACGCGCCTAGACTTCTTGTGTAGTCTGCTAGCTGACTAGGCTAAAACCTGTGGTCTAGACTTCTAGCCTAGTCGACTATCCTACTCTACTATCCTACTAGCCGATTTCTGGAATAGACTTCTAGCCTAGTCTTCCCGCCTACCATCTTACACTTCTAGCATTGTCTAGTAGCCTACCTAACTAGACTTCTATTTTACATTTCTAGCCAAGTCTTCTAGCCTACTAACTTATGGTTCTAGACTATAACTCAGTTGATTGAACAGTCAAAACCATAGCGTGTCACACTTGCTTATGTTTTTATTACATATAATATATGACATCGTATTGAATAGTAATACATAATATAACAATCTATTTTCTTTTCCATGATTATTTTTCATAAAGCATTAGACTGAAATATATTCACATTGTTTCTTGTATGCATTATATAACATTTCTCTCATAAACACATCTTTTTCAAGTACTTGGAATGGTTTCAGATATGTTTATTGCTGCCAGTATCCTTTTGAATATTAGTTTCCTTTTATAGCTATCTTCCCTATCTCAAGGTATAACTTTCATAACAACTGGATGGACTCTAGCAGGTGTTAAGGTTCAAACTCATTTATATGTTCTGTCTTGTCAACAAGACTTAGTTAGTGTAAACATTCTGAATTAGCTTATGACATTCTTCATCATAGATATTAAGTAATGTACCTATTTTTTTAATCTTTCAGATTCCTTCGTATTTGCTATCTTAATTGACCTTGCTATAAATTGCTGGGAGATGTCTGCTGCTGTCTATCAGAGTGTAGATTTCTAGAATAGTCTACTGGCCTAATGGCCTAGACTTTTAGTCTAGACTTCGAGCAACCTAATGTACTTGCCAAGACTTCTAGCCTGGTTTTCTAGCCTCTTTTACAAGCCCATTAGCCTATGCTTACTGCCTGGTCTATCAGCCTACTAGCCTAGACTTCTAGACTAGAATTGTTACCAAGTCTACTAGCTTCCTAGCTGAAACATCTAGCCTAGACTTCTAAGATAGTCTACTAGCCTAATAGCCTAGACGTTTAGCCTAGTTTCCTAGCCTAGTCTCCAAGCCTAGTAATCTAGACTTTTAGCCTAGATTGCTGGACTAGACTTCCACCATAGTCTACTACCCGAGACTTCTAGCCTAAATTTCTAGCAACGTCTACCTAGTCTACTAGCCTCATAGCCTAGCCTTCTACCACGCACTTCTACCCTCGTATACTAGCCAACTAGCCTATATTTCCTGTCTAGATGTCTTGCCAAGTCTACTAGCCTACTAACATAATCTATCTAGGCTACTAGCATAGTCTTCTAGCCTAGTGCACTAGCCTAAACTTATACCCTAATCTACTAGCCTAGACTTCTAGTCCAGACTGCTAGTTTATTCTACTAGCCTGCCTACTGACCTAACCTAGTAGCATGCCGACTTGTCTAGCCTACTAGCCCGCCTACTGGCCTAGCCTAATATCCTAGTAACCGGCACGCCCTACTAGCCTGCCTACTGGACTAGCCTACTATCCAACTGTTTCCGACAACAAACAGTATCAATGCCTAGAGAATAGAACATTATTTACTATTCAGTAGCTTGACTTTAAAAATCAGCGAGTTCTTCTATTTATTTAGCTAGGAGTAGTGCTTCATACATGGCTGGAAGATATAAGCCCATCAAACGATTACAGATCAAGGATACCGAGTAGATTTTGATCTAGCATACAAGGTTTTCAACTCATCACAACAGATAGTATTCGATCAATAGAGAACTAGTGTTATTATAAAAATAAATTGCTTTTAAACATTAAATATTATTTTTTATGATTTTGAAATCATTAAAAAATTTTTCATATTATGTTTCTAATCATATTTACCTCTTTATTTGATTGCGCGTGTTGTTATATATGTCAATGCATGTAATCTGCACTACAGAAGCCCCACCTGTTTTAACGCTACCAACTACATGTATATAATATGGCTATCTGTTTTCTTTTCCATGATCATTCTTCATAAAGCATTACAATGACATATTCATATTGCTGTTTCCTTTATGCATTATTTATATACATATTTTAATAACGGAATGGGTCCTGCTTGTGTTTGTTGCTGCCAGTATTCTTTTGAATATTAATTTCGATCCATAGTTATCTTTCCTATCTCAAGGCATGCATTTAATGACAGCTGGGTGGACTCTGACAGCGTCTGAGGTACAAAAGATCTGAATGTTAATGTTTTCTGTGCTTTCAACAAGTGTCAACATCCTGAGTTAACTTGTAAAACATTCTTCACAATAGATATTAGGTAATGTATTTATTTTTATCTTTCAAATTATTTTTCATTTGCTATCTTAATTGAGCTTCCTATCAATTACTGCTTCTGCTGCTACTGCCGATGATGATGATGATGATGATGATAATGATGATGATGCTGATATTCTAGTACACTAGGCGATTAACCTATTTTTATTTTTAGTATGGCTTATTTCATTTACATTTTAGTTGCAACTTGCAACTAGTATAAGTTGGTTAATTGGTCGCTCGATGTTATAGCCACGATAGTGTCCACGATTGTTTATGGTTTGTTCACATATATGTTATGACAACGTATTGACTAGTAATACATAATATGACTATCTATTTTCTTTTCCATGATTATTCTTCATAAAGCATTACACAGAAATATAGTCACACTTTCTTTTATGCATTTTATAATTTTTCTTTCTTAAACACATCTTTTACTTGGAATGGTTTCAGATAAGTTTATTGCTGTCAGTATCCTTTTGAATATTAATTACGTTTTATAGCTATCTTTTCTATGATTCTATCTTAAGGTAAAATTTTGTAACAACTGAATGGACTCTGCCATGGGTAAGGTATACAATATTTGAATGCGAACAGTGAAATGTAATGATGTTGATTTGTCTTTCTCTGCTATTGTATTCATTATGTTACCGCAATAACATAATTCACGCGTTTTCGAGCTGTCTGCAAATTCCAACACCCCGAGTTAACTTATGACATTCGTCATTATAGGCATTAGATAATTTTTTTTTTTTACCTTTCAATTACTTTTTTTATTTGCTAGCTTAATTGAGATTGTTATCAATGGCTGCATCAGGCTTGGCAATGTCAGTGGGGTGTCTTGTTGGCAAGGTCGGTGTCGGCAGCGCCAACAGTGGCAGTCATCATCAACCGTGACAGCAGCAGCAGCAGTGGCAGCTACTGCTGCTGCTAACATATATTACATGTATTATATTAACAGATCATCCCGGTGCTTTATGGGTCATTTTATGTAGTGTCCCACAAAGTCATATACTGTATATTACTTTGGGTGCCTTGTGGGTCATTTGCGTCAGTATCCCACAAAGTCATAAAATCGGTGACCCACAAGGTTTTATACAAACGTAAGTATAATCAATACTTCTTTTTATATTTATTATTACGGATATCAGAACTACCTTAAATCTGAATTTTAAGCCAAAATTCCTATGAGAAAGCAAAGATCCCACAAAGTACCAAAACACACAATGTCCCACAAAGTACCATAAGTGTGTGTATATATGTAAATCGACGTTAATGAAGCTCAGGAAGCTCGCAGGGGACAAGACACAATAGAGAAGGTTGAAGAGAGACTGATTGCAACTGAAAAAAGTTTTAATTTCTGCAGCTGCAGAAAACAGTCACTTGTCGTCGGTGTCGTCGTCGTCGTCGTGCATTTTGTCCAACATGGATATGTTCGCAGTCCTTTTCTACACCGTTTGTTGTGGTAAATCGTTATTTGAAAATTAGCTCAAAGCACAAGCTGCAACACAGATATGGTCCACCTAATTTTCTTTATCACTTAGAGCAGTTTAACTCCCGGATATAGGCTTATAGTGAATAGTTCTGTTTCAGATGATATTCACATCCAGCATGACGTCACGCTCTCCTCATCTGAACTTCGCCACATTCACGTTTTTGTTGCTTTACCTTTCGCCTTTGGCTAATGCTGGTAAGTAGAGGTTTTACATCGTTAAATGAAATCCCACCTTTTCTTATACTAACCATTCCGGTGATATAATTTGCCACCCGTATTCCATTCCTGATATTTTATCTTCTTATCAAGCCGACAACGAAAGATATTCAGGCTTTACTAGCTAAATGTTGCTACATTTCTACAGCCTATAATGGCTGTCATGATTTACTTTTCAACCAACCAGAAAAAACCCAGCGTGTTTACCTAGGGATATACTCTCAGTCATAGATTGCCAGCTATAGTTTGGCAATGCGGTATAAAAGCAATCATACAACTTCCAGTCAAATTAGTTTCAAAATATTCAATGAGATGAATATTACATACTAAAAAATGTAATGTATTGGCACTTACATGACATCACGGACTATTGCTTGAGGAGACAAAATGGTGGCGATCACTGCTCAACATTTACGCGATATTACAATATAGATACTTATGATACAGCTAAGTGAATGTGACATGATATTAAAGATATGATATCTATAAACCATAATCTATCATTACAATACAACATTTGAGATGAGATTAGCATCTCTTTAAAGGTACATAATCACACCATAATGATTGAAAATAAAATGGTTAAAATTGCATACTTTCTTTCTTCTTCTTCTTTTCGTTCGCTAATCATACCGCCAGTCCTGTAAGTGACTATCGACATGATCATACGCGTTAAGTGCGTGGACCCATGGTTTATTAGAGTGCGCCGTGCGGCCTGGAACCTCCGTCTTCAGCACTCGAGGTTTCTGTCAGGGTTACCTCACCCTTACCTCCTTTAGTCGCCTCTTACGACGCGCAGAGGATACGGAAGGTGTATTCTAAGCCCCACCTACAGGGCAAGCTTAAATTATGTGCCTATGTGTAATGAAACGAAATAAATCCTAACATATGGTGATTCCATTCCATATAAATCAATATAATTTTTTAAGTTGCGAAATTGAAATAGAGACACGTGCCTCTATTTCAATTTCGCAACTGAAAAAATTATATTAATTTATATGGCATGGAATCATCATATGTTAAGATTTATCTCGTTTCATTACATATAGGCTCACAGTATAAGCCTCTAAACGTGTATAATTTAAACAATTTTATTTTCTGAAATTTTACTGTGAATATGCACCTTTAAACATATTTGTATTGTTTGTAAGCGGCAATGTGGATCAAGTAACGCGTTGTATTTAGGCTAGCTACGACCCTCTCCTTACATTGTAAGATACTATTATAGACGAATTAAAGCCCCGCGTTCACAACAAAATTGTTAAAATTGTAGACTTTGTATACTTCAATATAATGACTTGAAATAAATCTTAACATGTGATGATTCCGTATAAATTAATATAATATTTTAGTTACGGAGTTGAATTGGGGATAGGGTCTAAGTGTCTATAATTCAATTTCACAACTAAAAAGGAAGCTTGAGGCGTATCTTCCTAATTTGACAAGTACGTGTTCAGAAATAAGGTCAAATTTGTCCAATACCCGCGTCGTTGATATATTTTTTTCAGTCTGGTGACCGTAAGGTTAAACGTGTCTATTTTGAAAGTGTTCACCACAAAATTGGCATACATGTTCGAGACGACACGCGAAATTTTCCACCCATTTTTTTAGAAGATTGCCCGAGTAGAATCAGCGTTATTGAAGAATGCATAAAAATATCTATTTTGAAAACTGTTACTGAAAACTGTTGCTGTTGCGTTTTAGACCTAGAAATTGGCATCTCTGCTCGGGACCCCACGGGTATATAGATTATGCTTCCCTCCAAATCTGGAGAAGATCCCACCAGTAGAAGCAGAGTTATTAAAAATGGCTTAAGAAGTAGATGAAGGAGAAGAAGACTTTTTATGATACTTTATTGCACTTATACCCCTCGACAAAAACCTTTTAAAATACCATACATTTACATAGTCTCACAGAATCGCCAAACAATATGCATTCACAAAAAACATTAGCATATCAGAAATTTATATAGTATCACAGAATTCGCTTTTAGCAAATATTACCTATACTAAGTAACGTATAAAAATAATAAAACATAAAAGGTTATAAAATTCCGTTGAATATAAGGCCTCTTTCTCATTGCCTAATCCTGTTTAGATATTTCGTGTACTATGTAGCTTAATATATAGCCGATGTATCGGTTTGCATTCACACTGCTCGGAGATAGTCCCGGACTGGACGGTGGTGCTACCTGGTGGACAGCGAGATAACATGATGACTGTAGCGCTACCTGGCACACAGAGCGAGAAAATGCTGACGTTAACGCTACCTGGCAGATTTTGACGAAATAGACTGCGTTCACAGGGGGAATCAATAGCGATATATCGGAAGATAAACCGCCGATTTTGTGGGATTCAATTTGGCTTTTAATCAGGGTATTAAGAAACAGTGGCTCTCAGAGAATATCCGCTGTACGTGAAGGTAAGGACTCTCTATAAACATTAAAGGAAAACCAAGAGATTAACGATGATTTATAAAAAAGATGGTGCATTTTTAAGTGAACTTGTATCAAGTTCAAAATAGAATAAGGGGAAGAGGAAGCGGGGGCGAGGAAGAAGAAGAGGAAGAGGAAGAAGAAGAAGAAGAGGAAGAAGAAGCACAACAAGAACAAACACAACAACAACAACAACAACAACAACAACAACAACAACAACAACAACAACAACAACAACAACAACGACGACGACAACGACGAGGACGACTACGACGACGACGGCAACGACAACGACAACGACGACGACGATGATGAAGAAGACGACGACGACGACGACAGCAACAACAACAACAACAACAACAACAACAACAACAACAACAAACCAGCACTCCATGCTCGCGGTAACCCTGGCGTCTAGCAACGCGGTTAAAATTTCATGGACCACTTTGGTTACAGTGTCATCATTACAGATCTACATGCTGGCGGACAGGCGCTTTTCGAGGCACGTGGTACACAATGGACATTTCCAAGTTTATCCATCTGGCATATGACGTTATAATGAACTATGTGACGTGTATGTTGACGTCATAATCATGGCGTCATGTTTGACTCGATATAGTCCGTCGTTAACGCTTAATAGTCCGACACGTTGTACGAATTGTATGTCTTTACCATTTAATAAACATTCAGTTGGATATTTTGAAACTAATTTGACTAGGCGCTGTTGCTGCCATATGCAGCAACAGCGCCCAGTCAAGTTAGTTTCGAAATATTCAATAGCTTACCTACATAATTTTCTGGAGATTGATAGTCGAATATAGTGACAGATTAATAGAGCCAATACAATTTTAGTTCTGATAAAAATATATAAATTCTCATCTGTTCCATTTCTCTTCCAATCACCAAAAGATAATTTACTCAGTTTTGGAGGATATATAGATAAATGCACCAGATCGTCTGCGTCAGCCATTCGAACATGCGCAAATGCATTTTACTGAACAGACAAGGCGAAAACGGATATGACCAACGCCAGTCGCGATTACATAAAGGCAATGAATAAGGCAATAATGATATACAAAACAAAGATGTAACACAAGCTCAACCACCTTAGCCGTGCTGGAGGCCATCCCCTGGAATTTTTCACTTGAAGTAGATGCATCACATGTAAATATAGAACTAAATTCCTTAATTACAGAATTAGAAATTAGCAAGACGATCACAAAATTAAAAAACTGTAAGGCGGCTGGGGTGGACCAAGTGTTAAATGAATTCATTAAGTCCACACAAAGTGCTATGGTATCAATATACTGCACTTTATTTAATAAAGTCATTCACAGAGGAAATGTGCCGGAGGCCTAGACAATCGGATTACTCACACCTATCTATAAAAGGAGGTGTGTGTGTGTGTGGAGAGCGGGGGTGGGGGTGGTGGGGTGAGGGTTGGGTGGTGTGTGACATAAACGATCCAAAAAACTGTAGACCGATTCCGTTAGTAAGCTGTCTAGGCAAGCTGCTCACGTCTATTTTGAGTACAAGAATAACTAGCTATTTGGAAATCCAGCAGTACTAGACGAGGCACAGTCCGGTTTCCACCATGGCTATTCAACAGGTGACGATATTTTCACTTTACATGCGTTAATCCAGACATCTATGAAATTAAAAAACGTTATTTTGTGGATTCATTGATCTCGAGAAAGCATTTGATACTATCTGGAGGGAAGCCTTGTGGGCTAAATTATACAAAAGCCACATCAATAACAAAGTACAATATGTTATACAAAACATATATAATAATAAAAAATCTAGAATAGCACTGGTGATCATTTGGTGATCTTTCTCTTCCACTCATATGCAACAGGGGTGTCCGCCAAGGTGAAACTGTGTCACCAATCCTTTTTAGTTTATACTTAAACGATATGTCTGCTTATTTAGAGGGGCAGCTATACAATGGAATTGAGATCACCTATAATCTGCTAATTTACATTAAACTTTTAATGCTTCTGTATGCGGGGTCATAAATATAAACATAAAATAATTTCTATTTTAAGCAAATCTGTACGTGAAAAGTATGCTGATAATTGGCGACACTACATTAACAAGGACAGAACATTGGCCTCTAACTCTGGGTCTAAACTGAGATGCTATAAAATATTCAAACAAAACTTTGCCATTGAAAATTATCTTCATTTTGAAAAGAATTTCACAAAACGCAGAAAATTTACAAACTCTGGATAAGTGCACACACCTTACAAATTGAGGTAGATAGGCACAAAACACCACCAAAACTTGCTCATCTATGATTCTGTAAGCTTTGCAACCAGAACCTAATCGAGGATGAAAAACACTTTATAACGGAATGCCCACATTACGATGAGAAGAGACAATCGATCTTTAAAAAGCTTAATGAGTTTACTAATTTTGTCTCGCTTGATAGGTGTAGACAATTAAAAACTTTAATGTCATATAATAGTGGAGGTAGTGATCTAATAAAAATTGTTATTGATTACATCAACGTTTGCCTACCTGCCCGGCTTGTACTTTAAATCATATGCAATGACAAAATTCATCAGATCGTCATCCTGTACATGAGGCAGGTTCATATAATGATTTCATAACTGTGTCCCATATTTTAATCAACGTCCATATCAATCTCTTTGGGAAACTAGCCAACTTCATGAGTCCTGGTAAATTCACCATGCCTCCCTGTATTTTATATATTGTTTAATTAGATATCCCAAACAATCCGATATTTATGCCTAGTGGCAGCAAACTTAGATCATAACCCTACAGATTAAACCTGTATATTTCTTTTATATTTATTATCTTAGAACCTATATTTTCATCATTGTAATATGTTGTTAAATTTTTGTACCATGGCGTATGTCATTGTGTTTGATATGCCAATAAAAGGATTGATTGATAGATCGATTGCTAAAACGTATTCGTTTGCATGAGTTCTCCAACAATCTTGTTGTGACGTCACATAGATTCAATTATGGTGCGATAATAACGCAGGTTATGTGCCTTTACTAAGCGATCCAGAACCTGCATTATCACGATTGCTATTAAACTCTGCTAAACTCGCACAAACGAAATAAACGATAATACTTTATAAACATTTTTGTTCCGATTGTATCCTGGCACCTATTTTCTCTTTCAAGCGCCGATGACTAATAGGGCAACTTGATAGTTTGTTGTCTTCATTTTCATATATTCTCTCACCGACGACTAGTAGGCCACCTTACAATTCGTCACACGTATTGCTCTTAAAATTACGCCTACGACCATTAGGCGTAATTTATGGCCAGTTTCGGGCCATTTGCTATCGTTCTGTTTGTAATATTTTCCACGGCTTGTGCCGTTCTTTTTAGAACTCATATAAAATGCAAACTTTGCCACCAATCATTGTATGTTATATATTGTACTCGCATACGTTTTAAATAACACACCATCAATAGCACATTAACATTAAATATATTCTTTAGATAACAATACTTAGGGAACCATTCTTGCGCAGCAGTAAGATATAAGTACGGTACATTTGTCTAGCATAGGTAGTAGCCCAGCTACTTGTGATAGAAATATGTTAAGAAGCCGAGCCGATTGCTGTATTTGATAAGCGACTGTTTATTGTAAAGCCTGCTTTGGGTGCCACAAACTTCTAGTGGCTGAATACCTGTAAAAGAGTCCAAAGAAAAAGGGCCACATAGTAAAAGAGCCAAGGAGCCACCAGCAATCGTCTCAATTTGTGGCAACTCCAGCCTTCTTCAGCCTAACTTATTACTTCTTATACTTATTTAAGTCCCTGCTTCGGTTCGGTTGCGCCGTCGCTCAAATCGCAAAGGTTTCTCGGCGGATTTAATGGAAACGAAGGCGCATCACACTTCGCTTTGTATCTCACGATACCTATTAGGATAATAACTTTCTGCTAATAAAGCAACTCACTGCGAAAAAATGTTTAATTAATTATCGGCCTCAGCATTGAAACGAGGGCAACTTGTATTTAAACCTAACTTCCGGTCTAACCGTTAGCTCCTAAGAATCAGGTCTATACGGCTTGATTCCGACAGATCGGCTCGCTGCAAAAGACACACTCCGAAGATAAATTCTGTGGTGACTAGATGGGCCGAGTGGGCCCTTCAACGCTTTCTAAACAAAGTCTCCACCGATCTGTCCAGAGTTTCTTCGGCTAAGCCATAAATAGCTTACTGTGCTTATAACACTTTTGTATTGTCTTGTACTTGTCTTGTCTTCGGTGTGGTTACGTCAGGCACTCAGGTAGGAGCTGCTTTTCGGCTCCAGTGCCGGTCACCTTGGTAACCTTGTATGGCCAGTTTTTTTTGTTGGATCTGCTTATCGGTCGCGTCCTACGGGAGGCCAGAGAAATTCCTGGGCAAGCAGACGAAACTCGTTATAAACACCAGGCTAGGGTGATAGGCCTCAGTAGCAGTAAATATCTCTGTTCTAAACGCCAAATAGAATCCCCGAAGGATCGCTAAACTACAGCGGCACCCACTAAGCTTAATTAATTTATTAGTTAAACGAGAACTTATCTGAAAGTAGTAGTTAGATGTTTGACTGTAATTCTAACCAATCACCACTAGAAGCCGGAGTTACATGACAGAAGTGTCATGACTTGCTCAGATCAGTCTTCAGAGATAAATTGAGTACACAGCACAGTAATTCCACATTATGGTGGGACAAGAAAAGTTCCCAAATGAAACCTCAAGCTAGGACCTCTTTTCTAGAGGTGGGCATGTAACCCCGGCTTCCAGTGGTGATTGGTTAGAATTACAGTCAAACATCTAGCTTCCACTTTCAGGTAAGCTCTCGTTCAGCACCCTTTTCATATTTTTGGGTTTCCAAATTTAATACTTTCGTAGCACTGTGAAAATATTCTCGCCTTTTAGATGCCAGCTCTCCTGACATGGACACTGAATGTTCCAACTCATAGGTTGGGACAAGAACGGGTATATTACCCATAAAACATTCAATGACATAAGTCACATAACCATCGTCTTTTAATTGTCATACATAGTGACACAACATGAATCATATGAATGTGCATTGAGAAATGAGTCATCAATATATCAATGTGCAAAATGCTCTATTTATCCTAGCAGCATAGAACTGGTGTTAGTAATTTAATAAAATCCTTATATTCTGCTGATGATAAGCCATCTGGCAAAACTACAAATGGAAAAATGCATTATTCCAATCACCAAACAATTTTCGATATCTTACTGAAACAAGTACTAAGAAATATGCATGTGAAAGGCTCAATGGGGAAGCAAACAATTACGCCTAATTAGAAAAGTAATTAATGCAATTGTATCTATTTTGAAATGATTATATTCCACATTCTTGTGGGAAGGGCAAAATTTAAATAAGGCTTGATACAACGCTGCTCTTTGTCTTTGTCATACAATAGATAAACAATCATCTACATCTGAATTTTCAGTGTATTTATATTTGCTTGCTAAAGGAAACACAACCTGATACTAAATGCAAGATAAAACTATCTGGCATCCTTTTTGGTCCTTGATACCAGTGCTCAGTTTTAAATCGTTGATCGTAGTGATAATATTGAGATATATTTGATACCTGTTCTGTTGGCAGTCATAGGCATCATTATGCAAAGGCCCTTGATTTGAGAAAAGAATGCGATCCATTCTTGATACCTGTACTGTTTGCAGTCATAGGCATCGCTGTGGTAAGGCCTTATCAAGAAAAGAATCTGTTTTGATACCTGGATTGTAGGCATCACTGTTACAAAACCTGATATTAGGCCGCTTTGCTCTGAGTTCAAATGGATTCCCTATTCAGCTGAAAGAGGTGCTTTGTTCTAAAAGACATATTTGACTCAGTTAGTCATTCCACCGGCCTTGAGGTTGAAATGGTTAGAAATAGTAATTGTCAGGAGCATGAAAACCAATTGTCTGCACACCTAGGTTTGGATCTGCCTATAGGTCACTGGCGATTTATTGCTCTTATTTATTTATTTCGCTCTGTTACTCAGGTCATCAACATATACAATTGTTGCGACTATCACCGCAAGCTATACACCTAAGTGTTTGTAAACTAGATTAGGACCAGTCTCCTGATAGTAAACTCCTGAATTTCAGTTTTTACTAAACAAAACTCACAACAAATGCAGTAATCATCGCTGATATTTTTGACATATTATTTATTGATAGAATCTCCTTTATATTGTGGTGTTCTCCTTAAGGAGGTTACCACCACAGCTATAGCATCAGCTAAAGAAATCTGAACCCTTTGCCTTTTAATTAATGCCTTTAAATAGGGTTACTGAGAATAAATTTACTTTAATTAACAGCTTTCACAACTTGTTATCACTGTCTTATTATACAACACAAATTAATAACAGCAAATACACATTTTCTAGATTAATAGGCATTTTGTTAACAAATAACTGATCTGGCTAAAAGCCATAAGCACAATGATCTCAGAAAGTGATGATACGTCTCTCGTGGACCTCCGGCTGACTGTGTGGTGATTGGCTAGAATTAAAGATTCTGCCTGACCATTATCTGCGGAGAATAACCAGCCATCTCTCATAAAACAGTGTACACTGCACATATAAAAGCCATAGAAGCACTTTCCAATAGACTTTTTGTTTTACCCAACTTTGTTTGGGATGACATATATAGATGGAGGCCCGCACGAGGCATATCCTCTCGCTTCAGCAAAATCTATCTTAGTATAGGGAGGTTATTGTTTTCAAAACATATGTATGTATAACTTATATTAAGTTAGGAATCCTTGGTGACCCACCGTCTCTATTTTCCCGTTAGGTAACTTAAGATAAGTGATCGTAGGCAAGAGAACCATATACTTGGCTAGGACTTATAAATCTCACTAAACCAGCCAGTCTATCGTCATCTTAAATCTACACAACCCAGCCTTCGGCGAGCTCTAATAGCTACGCCAAAACCACGTCAAAATCTCACTCGACATAAACCAGTGAATAAATACAATTCTTAACATTTCGACAGTGTAGTTAAGATTAATGTGCTTACATTTCAGCTCTCACCGGATTGTGAGTGTTTGACCAATAGAATTGGTTCCCGCCTGTCCTCGGCGGTAAAGTTAGTTGCTAGGGTCATTCTCTCGGCGGTAAAGTTAGTTGCTAGGGTCATTCTATCGTCAGCCATCTTACTATTCAAATTGCTCAAAGTTTTTAGCTATTACATTCGTTATTACATTCATTATTACAATCGTTATTAGCTTCGCGAGTTTTTGTGCTATCACAGTCTTAAACGAAAATTATCTAGTGCTATTAATAACAATGGATGAGACTGATCTGGCTAATTTGGTTCAAGAACGTGTCGAAGAGGCAGTGGAAGCCTCGCCTGAAAAGCTTTTAACCGACTTAGATGCTTTAATCTCAATAAGTATTTCTCATATGCAAGCGGAAATCACTCAGTCTCGGCTATTTCAAATTCTCAGATGGCAGCGATTCACAATATTATAGTTAGTCAACAGCATACGTTCAAGAACAAAAGGAATCGCATTCAGCTCAGTTTTAATTCCAAGGTTGAAGACGTTATAGAAAGTGTGAACGCAGACCGTGAGTCCCCATTGACTGAGCAGTCTATCCTGTGTGCGAATGATTCACTAATCAAATGTAGAGAACTGTTGAAATCCCGTCAAAAGCTCATAAGATTAGCTGACCAAAGCGACAGGTTGGGCCATGGCAGACGAGTATAAATGAAACGAGCTTGCAGATAATTCAGACGACGAGAAGCGGATTTTACGAGCCCGCGCACGTACATTGAAGAAATTGAAGGAGTCACATCTCAAGAAGTCAAGGCGCTATGCACGGACTAACACGGATGCCAGGACAGCCTATCCATTACCAGGTTCTAGCGGGTTTCATCGTTCGCAGCAGCACATGACTTCTCAGAGCACAGCTTCGGCTATGAGGCGCGGTTGATGTGTTCCTGTGGCAAAGCTGGGCACTATCGATTTGAGTGTGGCACAGTATTAGCGGCTCAGAACAAGATAAGTACAAATATCTTATTTACAGGTGGCCCGATCCTAATGGGGCAATATAAGCCTAGCCTACTTAATACAAATAGTTTTCATAATAGCTGCTTAACAGAATCTAGTTACGTCTCAAAAGCAGTATATTTGAGTAACAACGTCTTGCAAATTAGGGCTTTTTATGGGATTGTAACGGAAAGTCCAATTAGCAAATTGCGCAATGCTTACTTAAAATGGGGGTGGGTGGGGTGGGGGTGGTGGGTGGGGTTAGGGGCGGCAGATGCTTGCGCGCATAATCTTTACATAATTAAAAATGGTTATAAATTGACTTTGTTTGAAACTCCTCTGGTGTCGTTTCGCACATATAATAAATCCTCGTTGGATAACACTGAGTTCGTTTCAAAAGAAATTGAAACAATTATTGTCTCTGGGCTGTACTTCTCGCGTGTACGATAACCAACATCAGTTAACCATTTTACTGCCACTCGCAACAGGGTTGGAAAGATTAGGCATGATTTGGTTTGCCGAGTGATACATTTTTTTTAATTCAAGTTTGGTTTCAAACGTGATGACATAGAAATAACGAAACAGCTGTTCAAACAGGGTGCTTATTTGTTCCCATTTGACTTGAAATCCACATACCACCATGTAGAGATTTAACCTGACCATAGAACTTTCCCATGCTTTGCATGATATCAGGGAAATGAGTTTCAGTTTTACGTTTATAACGTGTTGCCATTTGCCATTTCTACCGCAGCTTATATTTTCACTAAGCCAATACGCGTGATGGTGGGCTACTGGCGTAACTCTTCACTTAGAGTTACCATGTATATGGATGATGGTTGTGGCGGTCCAGCAATATGGCGGATGGGCTAAATTTGAGCAATATTATCCGAAAAAGTATCTCAGAGTTTGGGTTTCTGAATGCAGTCGATAAATGCCATTGGATTTCTAGTAATACCGGTACATGGCTGTGTTGGGTATGAGAGTGAATTATTTCAGTTACCGACGATCGAATAAACAGTTTGCTTAACAGTGTTCCCGATATTATTGAACTGGCTGTATCAAGAGATGTGTGCATTAACATCCGAAAGGTGGCAAGTCTTGTCAGAAAAATAAATTTCTATTCACTCACCAATGGGTCCGATTGTTCAGTTTAAGACTACATTTTTATACAATTGTATTGAATCTCACTCTAGTTGGAAAGGGCGTGTGAACGTGAATAGTAAGGCACTGAGTGAGCTTTGATTTTGGCAAGAAAAGGCCAAGCACCTAAATGGTAAAGCTATGTGCCCGGCAGTCGTACCTGCCATGGATGCATACAGTGATGTATCAGCCATTGGTTATGGCGGATATGTTGTGGAAGACGGTAAGTCTGATGTGTCAGGTTTGTGATCCGTTGACGGGCAAACCAGAAGCTCCACGTGGAGAGAGCTCGAGGCCGTTGCTCGAGTGTTGAATGCGAATAAAAGTGGTATAGCAGAGCAGGTGGTCAATTGGTATACAGATAATCAAAATGTGGCCAGGATTTTGATTGTAGGAAGTTCAGCGCCACATTTGCAAAAAGTTGCATTGTAAATCTATGACAGTTGTTTGGTACGAAAATACAATCTGTGTGGATACCTAGAGTGTTGAATGCACGTGCGGATGCTTTAAATAAGGGTGATGGTTGTGATGACTGCGCAATAACTGAGAAAGTCTTTTGTTCACTCTGTGTTTAGACCACACACAGTGGACAGATTCGCAAGTGAGTATTATTGCAAATTAGCCCGTTTTATGTGCAGATGGCCTTATCTGAAAGCTGAGGCTGTAGATGCTTTTGCACAGTCGTGGAAATGCGAAAACAATTGGTTGGTTCCTCCTCCACATTTGGTTGGTTCCACATTACGAACGTTTGAAGCCGAGTCAGCTTGCAATACCTTGGTAGTCTCTGAATGGCGACCATCTGCCTATTGACCTCTTTTATGTATTCAACAGAATACTTTCCGGCATTTTGTGAAAGGATCCATTGTCCTGGACGCTAATACATCCGTAATGAAAGGCCGTGGAAACAACAGTGTTCTTGGTAATGCAAATATGGCATTATTTTTTCTGCAGGATTAGATTTGGACGTCAAAGCACCGTTGTTTTCCGTCTAGTAAAAACAAGGACTTGAGTTACTCTGGCGCCCGACGTTGTTTTAGCCTGCTTGCAAGCGGTCGATTCCTACTCTAATTTTGGCCTCCACTCATTGCGCGCTGGAGGCGCGACAGCCGCGGCTAATTCAGC
Organism: Chaetoderma sp. LZ-2023a; assembly: GCA_034401795.1. Lineage (NCBI taxonomy): Eukaryota > Metazoa > Mollusca > Caudofoveata > Chaetodermatida > Chaetodermatidae > Chaetoderma > Chaetoderma sp. LZ-2023a. Next base: position 95,586,898 of record CM067374.1, on the reverse strand, counting down.
CGTGCACAATCGTTGCTGGAAAAGGCACGATAGGTGGCGGAGTGAGACAGCGAAAGATGGATATATCGCCGACTCAGTGGAGAGTCGTTTAGCAGTATCTAAAAGCCTAATTTTGCTTATGATTGATTTAATTATGTATTTTTTAGAAAATGAGTTATTTTCTTATTTATCGCAATGATGGACTTTTTTCTCTTAAGTAAATCATGCATTATTTTTCAATGTTTCATTAATTGATTTTTTCAGTATTAGGGTATCATATTTTCCTTTGGTGGAATTTTTCAAATTAATTATGATTTAGTGGTATCGTATTTATTCCTTTCTTTGCATTTTCTAAGGCGGTTGACGACGTAACCAAAATTCTTATTTATGTTATGATTTTGAGGTACGGTATGTAGATTGGTAGAGACATACAATTCTTAACATTTCGAGAGAATAGTTAAGAATTAATGTCTTTTCATTTTAGCTCTCACAGGATTGTGAGTCGTTGACCAATAGAATTGGTTCTCGCCTGTCCTCGGACATTGTACTAACATACGCCCACTCACATCGCTCTGCTGTATGTGGCCGTACTTGCACACCTTTGATCTCTTGCTATGTGAAATAACATTACGCTTATGGGATTGAGGGTAACCAATCAGGTCATCATGTATTCCTTATCGAGCAATTTCATTGGCTGAGACTCACAGTTAATTTATACTTAAGACGTCTTGTTAACTTAGTGTGGATATCAGGCGATAACCAACAGAGCTGTGAAACCGGGGACCCCTGGATCGCGTCTTCGTTCAACCAACTGACGATCGGTGAAAACATAGGCAATCGCCTTCACTCCTTATCGCCTCTCTCCACCCAGGAGTATAAATGGGTAAAGGTGTTAAAACTGGGGAAGTTACCAATAATAGACTGAAATAAAACCAGCCTAGAATGGCGTGAATGGGACCTGAAATCGGAGGGAAAGTTTGGTGCTAGGGTCATTCTATCGTCAGTCGCCTTACTGTTCAGATCATTCGCTGTTCTTTTTCTTGGGGTTTTTTTGCGCGACATATCGCGTATGTTTCTTCGTAACCGTATGCTTTGGTTAAAATATGTCCTTTATTGGCAAAGTGAAGGCCCACGTTTGTGTTCAATGAATTGTGCGTATTGTATCAGCATCTTATTGTATTTTGTAGAGCTATGTTGTTTATCTAGTACTAATAAGTATTTTTCTGTTCACAGGATGCGGTCTGGTCACCCCCCTTGAGGTTTACTTTGAAGGCTACCGACACAGGTTTCCGGAAACAGCCATCCAGTTTTTCCTGGGCATCTAGTATATCGGTGATGGTTAAGATTCATGACATGTATATAGTATTTCATTCTGCAAAATGAAAAGGTAGTGTCTAAGGCGGCTGACGACATAACCAAAGTTCTTATTTGTGTTATGATTTTGGGATACGGTATGTGGAATGGTAGAGTCTCATGTATACTCGGCACACGGGGATTACGAATAGAACGGGCGAGGCAGTAGTATGGACACAAGATCCACGCCTGAATGCTGGCACGGCCTCACTGGAACGTTATAGCTCCGCGGATCAACGAGATCGGTTTTTGAACGTTAAACCCTGAGAACTAACCAGTACATCCATCGGGACGAGCCGTACTCCGCGTACGGACCAACTCATCTCTACGAGGAACAATTTAGATGCGATGACGCTACATTGGCCTCGCTCTCACAGGACCTCCATCACACCCACCCCCGCCCAGCCTCGTCCCGAACCATCTACAAAAATCACATGCAATTGTGAGAGTCTGCGATCTCTGAATGTTCTTGGTTATATGCCGGTAAATGTTTATACGAAGGCGATAGTCCATGATCATTATGTGCGTGTGCACGTGCGTGCGTACGTGCGTTTGTGCGTGTATGCCTGCCTGTCTGCCTGAATGTGTGCGTGCACGCGTGCGTGCGTGCGTATGTGCGTGCGTGTGTGCATACGTGCGCGCATATGCGTGCATGTATGTGTGTTTGAAATTTAAATTTCTAGTTGAATAAGATTACCGCCAAATCTTATCATCTCACATGCCCTGATACTCTTCAATTTAGATTCTAACAGTGCGTTCGTCACGCAGAATAACTGCTTTTATTTAGTCTTTAACCCCGCTCGTGTCAACAGCGCGTCAAAGCGCTCAAAATACTACCTGATAAATCAATTAAACATTTTGATGGTCAAGATTTTTCAAGATGTTTAAATTTTAGTAGACTATTTTTGTAAATTTACCACTGAATTTCTGATTTTTTTGCCGACTTTACCATTAAAGGGGTAATGACAAAGTAAATTAAAGTCTCCTTAGCCAGTGTCTAGCTGCAGGCCGAGAGAAGAGGATTTTTGAAACTTTACCACTAGAATGACTACCTCGGTTACCGAGCTAATCATTCTAGTGGTAAATATTAAAAAAATACTCGTCTCTGGGCGTTTAGAATAGCCATGTCTGAAGACGACTGAAATGTTGTTTTTGGTCAGGTTGACCATTAAAGGGTTAAGTTGACACAAGAGGGGTTAAATGGCTAATGCAACGCACTCGCTGTGATAAAATAGTATCTTGCGAGGTGGAAGGGTGGGGGTGGGAGCTTTGGGCTGGGGGTGGGGTGGGGGGTGGTAGGAGTGATCAAGCGATAGTGGTTCCGTAGCACATTGCGATGACTCGTATTAAATAACCACAATCGTTTGCAACTACAACCCACCCTCCATCCAACCCCACCGCCAAATGGACGTGTTGTTTATATACAGGTTTGACTGTATGTCGATAACATAAACACTAATCAGTAATTTAAATCGGCATCTATTTGAAAATTTTCTGTCAGACTCAGCTAGCTGCCCATGTGGATACACTGATGAATCCACAAATCACTATCTCCTCCACTGCCCTCTTTTTAACGACCAAAGAGTCTCTCTCCAAAATCAGCTCGTCCTAAAGAATATCTCTCTTGCCACACTGACAGCTAATCAACTTCTATACGGCATTAACAATGTTGACTTGGAAAAGAATATTACAATATGTAACGCCGTATGCCAATACATAGTCAATACCAACCGCTTTAAGTAACTTCCTATTTGTTAAATTCGCAACTATAAGAGCGAAATGCAAACAGCCCAACATATACAAGCATGGTGAACGCAGCATTAAGAGCTCCTCACCTTACCTTTCTCACTCTTGTCAGATTCTTAGTTTATATCCTGTTTCTCATATTCCCCTCTCCTCTCTTTTTGTCTCTCTTTCCCTAACTCTCCCCCACCCCACACACATACACACTCCATCCCAACCTCTCTCTCACCCCCCCCCCCCCCCCCCCCCCCCCCCCCCCCCCCCCCCCCCCCCCCCTCCCCCGCTCTCTCCTTCTCTCTCCCTCCCCCTCTCCCCCACCCCCACCCCGCTCTCTCCTTCTCTCTCTCTCCCTCTCTCTCCCCCCTCTCTCTTTCCCCCCTCTCTCTCTCCCCTCTCTCTCCACCCCCTCTACCCCCCCCCCCCTCCCACTCTCTCTATCCCACTCTCTCTCTCCCACACTCTCTCTCCCACTCTCTCTCTCTCCCACTCTCTCTCTCCCACTCTCTCTCTCTCCCACTCCCTCTCCCCCTCCCTCCCCCCCTCCCCCTCCCCCCCTCTCCCTCTCTCTCTCTCTCTCTCTCTCTCTCTCTCTCTCTCTCTCTCTCTCTCGCATTATGCACACACGCACGCCAATACGTACGCACACACGCACATTTTCACGTACACATACGTAAGCGTGCGAACTACCTAGACAATTGTAACCAGTCGTTGATATAAATTATCATTTAACTAGTTATACATACGTTACTATTTAATTATGTTTTATTATACCCATCTTGATGTATTTCTTAATGTATTGTATTTGTATGTATGGGAGACACGTGTATAAGACGTATGTCTTACTGGGTTCCCATTGAACAAAATAAAATTCTCTTTAAACCAAACACTAATCATTAAGCATTAAAGCTAATCACTGGAAAACAGACCAAACTACCGGACCAAATATACAAATACGCATTGAATGATTACCACCAGAAAAACACGCAGTACAAATGGTTAAACTGCATTACAAACATATTAGAGGAAACTGGAATGGCTTATATTTAGGAAGCACAGTCAGTAATCAGTGTGAATGAAATAAAATGTAACGTAAAGCAAAACCTCGTGGATCAATTTAAACAGAAGTGAGAAGGGCAAATGGGAGAATCGTGGAAGGGAAAAACATACAAAGCGTTTAAAACAATCTTTGAAATGGAGCCATATCTACTCAAGCTTGGAGATAGGAATAGAATAACATTCACAAAATTTATAACCGGTAATCACCATTTACCTATTAAGAAGGGTCGTTGGGAGGAAGTCCCACGAGAACAGCGAACATGGCTATTACGTGACAAAAACGATATTGGTGATGAATATATTGGTGATGAATACCATATTTTATTTATTTGCGACTATTTCAAACCTGACAGGCTAAAGTATTTGCCAAAATTTTATTATTACTCGAAGTTCTTTAAGCTTTTTTCCACAGAAAAAAGCTCTTAATAAAACTATGCTCATTCATCTGCATTATTACAGGCCAATTCTCCGCAAGGTAGACCCCTGCACAAACTCACCATGCTGTATAGATAATAACGACGACGACGACGACGACGACGACGACGACGACGACGACGACGACGACGACGACGACGACGACGACGATGACGACTGTGACGATGACAATGGCAATGCCAATAATGTTAATAATAATTATAATAAGATAATATGGGTAAGATACACAAATTTTAATGTACTGTAAATACTTCACCAGTGCCAAACTTGTTTAATCATATTCCCCATATATTATTTGTATGATCTGGGTGTAATAAATATCTATCTGTCTATCTAACATTTATTTTAACAGGTTTTTGCAATCTGCGTAACTGCAAAGAATGGCTGGATAATGGCTACACCAAAAGCGGTGTATACACAATATATCTGTACCCTCACCAGAACCCAGGAGTTATGGTGTATTGCGACATGACCACCGACGGGGGTGGCTGGACGGTCAGTACCACTTAGGAGGCAAGCTCTCCCATTCAGTTATTACACTCTCTTGTGTCAACTTAACTATTTAAATGTCAAACGGACCCAAACAACTTTGCAGTGGTGAAGATACATGGCTATTTGAAAGGCCTAGAGAAGAGTATTTTTGAATGTTTACCATTCGAATGACAGGCTCGGTAACCGAGTCAGTCATTCTCGTGGTAAATTTTCAAAAATACTCTTCTCTCGGCTTGCAGATAGACACTGGCTAAGGAAAAACTTTAATTTTCTTTACCATTACCCCTTTAATGGTCAAGTCGGCGAAAAAGGATTCAGCGGTAAATTTACAAAAATAGTTTTCTAAAATTAAAATATCTTGAAAAATATTGACCATCAAAATGTTTGATTGATATATCATGTAGTATTTTGAGCGCTTTGAGGCCCTGTTGACGCATACGGGGTTACTGCGCGCCATAGCCAATTGCACACTAGCTGTTTTAGATAATAAATTGCAAATGCAAATTGTAAATTCTTTAATGGATGAATCCAATCAGTCACTCAAATATATGACGTCATAATGAATTACGCCATGCTGACGTCTCAATCAGAATGCCGCCGTGAACTTTTAAAAATCCGCCAGTTTTACGAATTGTAAATCTTTACTATTTAATAAATATTCTGCTGAATATTTTCAAGCTAATTTGACTGGGCGCTGTTGCTGCCTAGCACCCGGTCAAATTAGTTTCAAACTATTCAGCAGGTTAGCTGTATGGTTACCATGAAATTACGATTCTGGGAATTCAGGATTAAACGTATATAAATCGATCTCAACACACGCAAAGAATGGGCGGAGCATAGCTAGAGATGGGCGGGACATAGCTAAACATGGAGTCATTCATTGTATTACATCGCCTTGGCAGGAAGTTTGAATAAAAACAAGAAAAAGCTTCTACGAGCTAAGATTCGGAACGTTTCACATCTTCTATAGTTTTTTAAATTTAATAGTTGACGCCTTTCTAAATCCTACTTTGAGGTGAATGGACATTTCCGGTTTTAGCTATGCCCCGCCCATCTCTAGCTATGGGCCACCCACATCTCGCTCGTGTTGTAATCAATCGATCTCTGAACACCCTGACTATCAATTTAAAAAAACGCACAGGTAAGCTGTTGATTATTTTGAAACTAAATTGACTGGGTGCTGTTGATGTTTATTAAATAGCAAAGAATTACAAAGACATATAATTCATACAACGTGTCGGACAATTTGAGATTTGATGACGGTCTATATGGAACCCTTTGTGACGTAATGATTGTGACGTCATCATACACGCGCTGAGCTGATTATGACGTCCTACGAGGTCAGCTAATGGATGGATACTCTGGAAAGGTGAATTGAAAATCGGCTCTGTTATGAGGTAAATAATTGCAGCTAGAATACGCCCTCAAGTTATATCAAGATCAGTTCGTCAATAACGGAGGAGTATCGATTTCAAAATTTAACGATGGACCACCATCGATAACCTAGCAGGGAACTGAATCAAATATTGGGTTCCCCATTAATGTCGAGATGGGCCTAAAGAATACCATTCTCGGGTTTGATCAATATCCGTTCATCAATAATGGTCAATAGGGATTTAAAAATTTAAAGCTGTTGTGAGGACTAGCTAGCCTATTGCTCTGATTAACTTGACAATAATATTTATATATTCTCCTTTACTCGAAGAACAAAATGTTATTAAACATTTTTAAATCAGCCCAGCCAAAGCTGAGATAAGCACATAACAACCACCTTGACAACCACACGTTTTCAGCTATCAAACTGGATGTGTGACGTCTCGCCGGGAAGCAACCAAGAATTCCTGGGGCGCCATACTAGAACCCAATAGTGCAGTGAATCGAAAATCTTGCTCCGCAATGATGTGAAGAGTTACACATAGAATGCCCCTTTCCAGATTTATCGAGATCCTGTCATTAATAAAGGAGCAGTAGTGATTATAAAATTTAAGGGTGGGGCGCCCTAATAAAACCTAGCAGGCTAAAGAATTGAAAATCCGGAACCGTAATGATGTCCAGAGATACCCATAGAATATCCTTCTTAAGTTTTATCGGGATCCGTTCATTAATAACAGATATTGGGATATTGGCATTTAAGCGCGGGGTGCCCTATCAAAACCCAACAGGTCACTGAATCGAAAGTCATACTAGCAAATTCGTTTCGTTATTTTGTGTGCGACCAATTTGGAGTTTACTACGAATTAAGAGTCACTATTTTTCTGTTAACTATTCTTCATACAGATGACTTTATATCATCTCGTTTTATGTGAAATAATATTGTCTAATATGAACAGAGTAATTCCCGTGTCCTTTCGCAATTTAATTCGCTGTATTCCGCCCCCTCCACCAACACTCAATTCAGGGTGGGGGTGGAGATGCGGAGGGTGTGTGTGTTGTGCGTGCGTGTAATTACTGCACCAATGATCACTCATTACACACGAGCCTGTTTTCTCGATCAAGTGTCGAAGAAGGTCTTGCGAGACACGAATGGCCACAGTGGTGATTGTCATAAAATCGATATTCTGACACTCCAGGGTTCAAAGGATAAAATCTGGTTCTGAAACCACACACAGAATGATTTTTCTTGAATTTCTAAATCAGTTTGTCACGAACAAAATCATGCAGGTATGAATGGTTTTCTGTTTTAGGTTTTCCAGAGACGCCTTGACGGCTCGGTAGATTTTTATCAGAACTGGGTATCGTATGTACGCGGCTTCGGTAATCCTTATGGAGAGTATTGGCTAGGTAGATTACCAATTCTTTGCATCTTACGCACGCAATCACCACACGTGCACGCACGCAGGTATGCGGATATGACGACACGCAGTCGTGCAGGCACACACACACACACACACACACGCGCGCGCACACATGCGCGCACGTGCACATGCACTCACGCATCTTGGCCGAGACGTGCGGAAGCGCGCACGCATGCACACATGCGCGCACATACGCACGCACTAATATACTCACATCAATCCATCCATCCATCCATTCAGCCACCCACGCACCCACCCACCCACCTACCCACCCACCCACCCACCCACTCAAACACCCAAATACCCGCTCTTCCGCCCCTCCGTCCATCCTTTCATCCGGCCACCCATCTCTTTATTCAAATCAATTGATTGATTGATTGATTGGTGGATAGGCGGACGGACAGACGGACAGATTAGCCGATTGATCGATTGCTGGGTGGCTGGATGGCTTTATGGCTGGCTGGATGGCTTTCTGGCTGGCTCGCTAGCTGGCTGGATGTGTGGGTGGGTGGGTGGATGGATGGATGGATGTGTGGTTGGGTGGGTGGGTGGGTGGGTGGGTGGATGGATGGATGGGTGGATGGATGGATGAATCGATGGTGGTGAGGGTTGTCTTGATCTCTCGAAGAACCCTCCTGATTGTGGGATGTAAAGGCCAGAGGGAAATGTAATGGAGGTATCTGAACTGTCAGTAAGGTATCTGACGTCTCTGGGTGCGGTGGGAGTGAGGTGTGTAGGGGGGGGGGGTGGAGGTGGTGGAGACATAGCTAGAAATAGACCTCTCTAGCACTTTTTCAGTTTTCCTTATTCGCTCAGGCTGTTTAAGAAGCATAGTTTCCATATAGATACACAATATACATACATAGCATATGAGGGAAAGGTTATTTATACAATTGTAGGTGGTAGATCATTAATCTGCTATGCAATCTAATTTAGGATTATTAAAAGCACTAAAAATCTTTTTACTTTATTTCTTTCTTTCTTTCTTTTTTTCTTTCTGTCTTTCTTTCTTCTTATTCTCATACAGTTTTCATCCGATCAACTCCAAATGTGGTCAACTTCTGCTACCTAATCTGCAATCGTGTGATATTCGAAAGAATTTGGATCCGTCCAATAGATTTTCTACTACCCACCTTCTCCTGGGCAAAAAAGTCCCATAGGAAATCTATAGGGATTTTCAATATGGATCATTGAAGTGACCTAGAGTTTTGATCAGCTAAATACCATACTTAGGTAGGATGTTACTTATGGGATCCTGAAGATATCTACATACCTAACAGGTGACATTGACCTTTGAATTTTGAATACCAATGCATGGAACATGCCCCCATAGGAAATGAATGCGAATTGTCAGGATGGATATTTGAACTGTGACTACACCTAGAGTTTTTATCAGCTCACAACCATACTTGGCCAGTATGTTACCATTTGAGTCCTGAAGATGGTGATTGATCTGACAGGCATATGCCTAAGTGGAAGGGTACCCATTGGGCATCAAAATTACTAGTTTTCCTTTTGGTCAGATAAGAACTACACTTCCAACAGAGAAGGTCAATGGACACAATAGTCAATGCCTTGCCACGTGCTTTCATGTTTCCACCACACCTGGGTCACATGCCCAGGCTGAAGGGCACCGCTTGGACCTCAAAATTACAGTTTTCGTTTTTGACATAGATTACCCCCCTTTACCGATACAAGGTGATTGAGATTGTTACATTGAGTGAAATGTTGGATTTTTTAACCCCCACCTCACTTTGCAAATTTCTCGGTTATTTGACACTTGTGGACCTTTTCCTTGATTTTCATGAACACTTTATCAGAGGTATATCACGTATTCCAAATCCAATGGTGGTGATATCGGATTGATCAGACCTCAAGGTCAAGGTCAGCCAGTAGAGTCGCCAGATACCAGTTTTCGTTTTTGGCATACATTAATGCGCTTTACCCATACAAGATTATTAGGAAGTCTTAGATTGAATGAAATGTTAAATTCTGAATCCAAGGCACCCCACACAAACGTTGCAGATTTCTTGGTTATCAAACACTTCATGGTTTTTCCTTGATTTTCATGAAAACATTACTAACTATATATCATGCATGCCGGACACAATTCATTTTTGACTACCTCCCTTGACCCATACAAACTGATTGAGAGCGTTAGATAGAATTCAAGGCCTCCTCACAAACTTTGAAAATTTCTTAAATTAGTAGTAGTAGTAGTAGTAGTAGTAGTAGTAGTAGTAGTAGTAGTAGTAGTAGTAGTAGTAGTAGTGAACGCACGCGTTTATTTAGCTCTGCAATTGCTACCTGAATTTGCTAGTTTCTAGCGCGATTTTGTAGATACATTTTATACATATATTTCGTATTAGTATTTCCTTTCAAACTTTATGTTTAATTTGTAAATTCTTGTCTTGGTTGGAGCGCATTCTGTGTCTCCATTTTCTAAAGGCACTCCTCTTAGCTGGCGGTTTCAGCCATTTAATAGGTCGCCTCTTACTGTGGTCAATGCAATACTTTTCTGCCAGCGCCAGTATGCTATTTCTATAGATCGTTGGCTAGCGCATTATATTTGGCAAGATCGCTTGAGTGAGTGGATTTAATTCATTTGTCATTTGTAAGCGCAAGCCTAGTACTTTGATTATATAAATCTTTATGGTCAGTTGGCTGTCCCCGGTCAACCCGAACAGACTAACAAATATATATCTGTAATATGTTAGTATGCATTAGGGAACCACTTTAATCGGTTAGGTGTTAGTGAACCACTTAGAAAGTGGTTCAAACTAACAAATATACGACTGTACTCTCTATTCGTATATTTGTTGGTAGACGTCAGGGTTTCAAAATGGGACACTATTTATTTAGTGTTTAGCTCTTTCCCCCGACGTCTTGGTGTTATATTTTTGTATTATATATTGTGGTAGTATGGGTTTGCTCTTTTTATAAAACACCATGGCAACCTATAAGCGTACCATAAGCCTTGAGATAACAACTAAGGGGTGGGGTGTCATGGCTATCGACGTGTATCGTGGGTTAAAGGACGTCGTTGGCGCGGGACCTGCTGCTTTGCAGGGGCTTATCAATGTTTCTAAAACTGTATGGAATGTAACAGTGTCAAATGAGGGGGTCAAGGAAAAGCTTCTAGAAGATGTTCTTATTGTAAAAGGCGAAGTTTGTAACGTAGAGGAAATCGAGTCAGATAGGTTGCTAGTGAAGATGAAAGTTCCACTAGAAATTCCAGGTGACAGAATCATGAATGAACTCAAGAAGTATGGCAAAGCGCAAAAGATTGAACGGGAAACGTATCCCTTTGACAGAACGCTAGAAAACGGTGTAAGACGCATCTGGTTTGATAAAGTGGATAGCCCGTTACCAAGCAGATTGACGCTTGATTTCAGCTTTGTCCTGCCTTTATGGTATAGAGGGCAAATTAAAGAGTGCCGGATCTGCCTAAGTACTGACCATTTAGCACCAGATTGTCCCAATCGAAACAAATGTTTGCTCTGTGGTTCAGTAGACCACTTTAAATGGCGCTGTCCAAAAAATCAAAACAAGCCCTCAGTATCAGGAGATAATCGCCCATTAAAGGATGCAACTGAGTCAAATGCTTCTGGAGCAACCACTACGGAAGCTGTTGTTGTGGTTCATGCCACTGAAAATGACACAAACAAATCATCAAGTCCTGTTAAAGTAACTACAGTTGATGAAATTCAAGTATTAGAGGAGGGTATAACCTTAAGTCAAGAAAATAATCAAAATGCAGTGGAGCCAAACGTGGCTGTAAAAGACACGCAGGAAAATGATGATCTTACAGAAGAGCCAGTTTACAATTCCTTAGAAGATGAATTAAAATTAGGACAGGATGAGTTTAGGACTCAGAAGACGGAAAGTTCAGTCGATTTTCCGCTAAGCCCTCTTGATTTAAGCCAGCTTGAAGATATGGTAAATGACGCTCCTGCCAAATGTATCTTAAGTAGCAATAAGCGTTATAAAGAATACAATAGCTCAGAATCTGAGATTGAAGTAAATGATATGAATGATGATACAATGTCAGTTGCAGAATCGGATGTGTCCATTCAAACACAGAGTTCACAAATGAAAGATGAAATGGTAATGTACCGATCAGAAGGGGGTGAAGTGTTAGTGCCATATGTAACGGCGAGAGGCGTGAAATATCGTCTACTGCGCCATGATTCTGATATTTCCAAATAGGAATATTTGTCTGTGGTAGAACGAGGAAACATTGAATTCGCAGGCAAATTAGGTAAATGGTCTAAGAAACGAGCTAAAACCCCCAAATCAAGTTAATCTGATGATGGCGGTTGTAAACATCATTTTACAAATTATGATTATCGGCACCATCAATTGCAGAGGATTAAATACCGAATTCAAGCAGCGCCACTTGCTTGAAGAATTAGCAAATGAGAGAGTTGATATTGCTTTTCTACAAGAGACCAAAATTCCAAAAATTGAAGTATATGAATCTCTCAAAATATTTCAAAAGGGCAGATTTTTTATTCTTTATCACAAGATAATAGCGCGGGAGTAGCCATTCTTATCCTGCCCCGCGGTCTCAACTATGTTGATGCTATATCCTCGTCATCAGATACAAATGGACGATGAATTTGTGTATCAATTGATGTACTAAACACAAGGTTAAATTTAATGTGCCTTTATGCGCCAACCTCTCATCAATTGTGTCGTGAATTTCTAAATGATGTTTCCACAATAATTGAAGACAGAATGCCTGAAAACCTAATTATGGTCGGTGACTTTAATTCCATATTAGATGATGTTAAAGACAGAAACGCTAGGTATACTTTTAATGACACATCTCATAATATTTTGAAACACATCTGTGAATATAAAACCTTGTTAGACACTTATCGGATTCAAAGGGCAGGGACTTTACTTGGTTTTCAACCGATGGAAAGAAAGCATCCAGATTGGACAGGATCTATGTAGAACGATCATTGAAAGGTTACATGTGTAAATCTAACAGAAAACCAGTAACTTTCTCTGATCACAATATGTTTTCCATCACATTTGACAATGCTGACTGGATCAAACGAGGAGATGGATTTTGGGAACTTAATGTAGCGTTGTTACGAAATAGTTGCTATCGCAAATGTGTAGCAAGTTGTTGGAGGCATTGAGATGAAAAGAGAAGTGTGTATGAATGCATAACAGACTGGTGGGAGGATGTTAAATCCGACCTGAATCATATTTCAAGGCAGTATTCCATCAGGAAACCACGAGAAATGCGAAAGCGTACAAAGGCGCTTCAGCGGTTGGTGTGTAAAATTAATAAGAAAATTAATGATGGAGAATATAATTATTACGAACTATTAGTTAAATTAAAAGGTAGACTAAATGAAATAGAGCAATATCAGTTTGATGGTGCCAAAATAAGGGCAAGAGCACAAATGCACACCGAGGGTGAAAAGCCTGCACGTTACTTTTGTAACTTGGAAAAAGCAAGAGGTATAGAGAAATCAATGCACTCACTGAAGACTAATGATGGTGTATCAGTGTCCTCAAATGCAGAGATGATGGAAACAGTATCCAAATTTTACAAATCATTGTATAAATCTGAGGGAAGTGATGAAACTGCAACTAGAGATATTTTAGCTAATATAACGCTAAAGACTTCCAGATGAATGTCGCGAAAGTTGTGACCAATCACTAACAATTGATGATTTGACAAAATCCCTCAAAGGTATGAAGTTAGAAAAGTCTCCTGGCTGCAACGGGCTTCCAGTCGAATTTTATCAAACATTCTGGCACATATTTGGTCAAGTATTAGAAGAAATAGCAGCTAGCATTTTTAAGCAAGGGCATCTCCCTCCATCGATGGCCCAAGCATATGTTCGGCTTATATACAAGAGGGGTGACAGCAATAAAATACAGAATTATAGACCAATCTCTCTACTCTGTGTAGACTATAAGATTATTACTCGGGCACTAACATTAAAACTTGGCGCAGTCCTAGGCGAAGTAATTGATGATGATCAAATGTGCTCTGTACCAGGAAGAACGATATTAAACAAAACATTGCTTATACGAGACCGTATTCAATTAGTTGAAAAGGATTGCATCCCAGCAGCAATAATAGCACTTGATAACGAGAAGGCGTTTGACAGACTTGAATGGGACTTCTTGTTTAAGTCTTTAGACCATTTTGGCTTTGGTTCCAGATTTGTTAAATGGGTCAATATGTTATATACTGTTATAACAAGTTGCTATTTAGTAAATAATCATCTATCTGAACCTGTAGTGTTGGAAGGAGATGTCAGACAGGGTTGCTCATTGTCTCCGCTTCTATTCCTCATAGCTATGGAATCGTTGGGGGCCACATTGAGGTAACGTAATGATTTTCAAGGAATATGTATACGTGGCGCAGAAAGGCCACTAAAGGTGTCTCAATGTGCAAATGATACGACTGTGTTTGCAGGTAAAAATTCAGATTTTAGAATTTTAAATGGAGTGTTATCAGATTTTCAAAAGGCATCAGAGCTTAAAGTCAATAGAGACAAATCTAAGGGATTATTTTTGGGCGCTTGGAAGGACAGAACTGACAATGTTATGGATATTAACTGGTCAGATGATGTCATAAAGATTTTGGGTATTTACTTTAGTAGAGAACAGGATGTAATAATAAACTGGGAAGAAAGGCTATCCAAGCTAAAGTGTGCATTAGTAAATTGGAAACGACGTCGCCTAACTGTATTTGGCAGGACATTTGTTCTTAATAATTTAATTTTATCTGGACTGTGGTATACCGCTTCTGTAGTTCATATGCCCAAATCAGTAGAGTCAAAGATCAACACGTTACTTTTGTCCTTCTTATGGAAGGACAAAGCCCATTTAGTATCGCATTCAATCCTCATCAATGAAAAGCATGATGGAGGCCTGGATTTGGTTAATGTTTTAGCAAAGTGTGCTTCGCTAAAACTGAAATTCTTGAATAAGTTACTCACTTCAAACTCATCTTGGTCAAGTGCTGCAAGGACACTTCTACAAGGGTACATAGATCCATTTCCAGTAGAATGTTTATTTTTGTGCAATAAACTGCCACCTAACCATTAGAAGATACCAAACGTATATAAAGAACAGCTCGAAGCTTTAAAGATATTTACACGATCAATGCCACAACCCAGTTGTTGGGAAGATGCCTTAGAGCAACGTCTTTGGGGCAACGAGTTGATTCGTGATAATGATGCTGTATTATATTTTCCCTCTATGGCCAAAAATGGCATTCAATATTTACGTGATTTAGTTAATCCAAAATTTGCAAATGGATCGCGATGCAGGATGTAGCAAGAGCAACATCAATGAGGCATATTGATGCCCAATGCTTGTTTCTTAGAATAAAGAATGCAATACCTGGTGAATGGTTCAAATTGCCGGATGCACGTGCCAACAGAGATATGTTGCAACAAACATTAGTATTTAAGTCAGAGCATATAAAATACAACATGGCATCTAGAGCCTGGTATGGAATGCTAATGCAAAGTCGGAGACAGACCCCTGTTGCAGTTAGGTATTGGAACACATTAGGATGCACGCAAAAGAACTGGAAAAATGCGTGGAAAACAATACATCTACCTTGTCTAACAGCAACCGCACGGGACCTGACATGGCGATTACTCCATCGAAGGCTATGGGTCGGCCATCTGACTTATATGTGCAAAATAACAAGTACTGACCGGTGTTTATTATGTAACACCGAGGAGAAAACAATAGACCATCTGTTTACACAGTGTTGTATAGCTACAGGCTTTTGGGTATTTATCAATATGCTCCTTGCTAAATTTGGAATCAAATATGTGAAATTAATGGCTGAAACAATTATGTTCAAAGATTGCTCAACTATCGGACGAATCATTAATAGCAAGGAGAATAATTGTTAGTAACCCTGATATATGTAGGAGTGTGGGCCTGATATCTGTAGGAGTGTGGGCCATTTCGAAACATCGATGTTTAGAGGTCAGAGATAAAAGAGGAAACAACCACCAAAGAGCCATACAAGCTATATTTCGATCATTGTTGATAAACTGCATTCATTGTGAATTTTACAGGCTAGTGGAACATGGAAAAGAAAGTAGATTTAAAGATATATGGGGCAAAACTGGCCTAGTATCAATTGAACATGGATATCTAAAAATAGGAGAAGCAGAACTTGTATAAGCTAGCACACTCGCTGCTTGTTGTATATTGATATATGGTATTTTATTTTATTTAATTGAGCTAATTTTAAAATTTTAATTTCTTAGGAGATGATAATTTTGATGAATAACCTAACCTTGGGAATCGGTATATTTAAATATCAATTGAGCATCACGTCAATATTCTGGAGGTGATCCGACTTTCGAGTTCATTAGGTTAACAGAGTATGACATCTTTCATATATACAATTCACATTCTGCTGTAAATGTTTACTGTAGGTGTATATGTTCCAGGGTAACTTACAAAAACTTACAATGAAGTAAATTTAAAATGTGAACCCAGAGCGCCATCTATGTAGTCATAGCTTGTATACTTTTGCTTTGTGCATTTTACGACATAAAGGCTACTACGCCTGCTCAGTATTTAAGAACCGGCCAACCGGCGTCAATGAGTGACCTTTGGTTACTTATTGACGAGTCACCTCGCCACTAATTGACGAGCTGCACTCTCCATTTGGGCCCAATACTATATGGTCTGCTACGTTAAACTACATATGATCTACTTAGCCTGCCGGTCATGAATCGGTTCAATGGCGTCAATGAGTATCAGTAACTTACTGCTAATTATTGATGAGTCGCTTTACCACTTATTGGGTAACTATGCTCGCCATTTGGGCCTACTACTACACGGTGTGCAAATAGTAATGGCTTTGTTGAATTATATTATGTTATCAGCTCTTTATTAACTTTTTTCTCTATGTAGTTATGCCATGGGTGTGGTATATGGTAATAGAGTATTTTAGCTTGCACGGTTTTGATATGTTAAGTTTGTATTGTTATTCATATACTATTAATAAAGCCTGCTATTTCACCCGATTTTTTATGGGGGTTTGCAAGCCTTTTTTTAAAGGAGTTCCTCCGTGAGGTGTGTCCGACTGCGTCAGCGTCGGATTTTCGAAAAAAAAAGTAGTAGTAGTAGTAGTAATAGTAGCAGCAGCAGCAGCAGCAGCAACATCAGCATTAGTAGTAGTAGTAGTAGTAGTAGTAGTAGTAGTAGTAGTGGTAGTAGTGGGTAGTAGTAGTAGTAGTAGTAGTAGTAGTAGTAGTAGTAGCAGTAGTAGTAGTAGTCGTCGTCGTCGTCGTCGTCGTCGTCGTCGTAGTAGTAGTAGTAGTAGTAGTAGTAGTAGTAGTAGTAGTAGTAGTAGTAGTAGTAGCTGCAGCAGCAGCAGAAGCAGCAGCAGCAGTAGTAGTAGTAGTAGTAGTAGTAGTAGTAGTAGTAGTAGTAGTAGTAGCAGTAGTAGTGGTAGCAGCAGCAGCAGCGGTAATAGTAGTAGTGGTAGTAGTAGTAGTAGTCATTGAAAGCTGTGCTGAAATTGGCTCTGCTAATTCTGACGAATGTTTTCGTCACTACTGCTCGTATTCACTTAATTTTTGTTTTGTTCGCTGCATAAGCGGTTTTGGTTGAGTTTGATGTTTTCTGTTTGTGTTTTATTCGTCGTTGTTGTCGTATTTTGTGACTCTGGTTTTCTGGTTTCGAGAACTAGAGTCGCCAAGTAAACTGCCATTGTATTTGGCAACCGTCTTGTTACATTTTGTATATAAGTTTAGGTGGCTTTATCTCCGTTATTGATAAGCGCATTTGTATTTGGCGGGCTGAGCTTTCTGCTTAGGCCGATCTCGCTGACCTGTCGAGATATAGCGCTTTGACGTGCATTTATATTCACTGCAGTAGACAGGAGTAATCTAGGTCAATGTGAATGCTCGCTAGTAACATGTCAAGTCGCTATAAACAGACTTTTAGCCTTAGGCTCACCACTGCTGGGTTGAATGTTGGCGCTATTGACGTCTATCATGGAATAAAAGACACTGTCGGGGTTGGGCCAAATGTCTTAAAGGGGCTAATTAATATTAGCAAAAATGTCTGGAATCTTACGGTCAGTTCACAAGGAGTGAAAGAAAGGTTTTTGGAAGAGGGCCTGATTGTCAATGGACAAATATGTAAGATCGAAGAGGTTGATTCAGATAAATTGATTGTAAAAGTGAAGGCCCCTCTTGAAATTCCGAATGAACGTATTACAGCCGAGCTGGGAAAATATGGGCAAGTGATAAAAATTGAAAGGGAGACGTATGCCTTCGATAGAACACTTGAAAATGGGATAAGACGGGTGTGCCTGGAAAAAATTGACACACCAATTCTAGGTAGATTGTCTAATGATGGGAGCTTCTTCCTCCCGGTGTGGTATAGGGGCCAGGTTAAAGAGTGCCGTATCTGCACAAGTACTGAACACCTAGCTAGTACCTGCCCTTACAAGAATAAGTGTCTTTTGTGTGGGTCATCTGATCATTTTAAATCTCGATGTTATAAAAGATCATCGATGAATGCTGCAAGTAATGTGGAAGAGGCTGGTGCTAGCTATATGGATCCTGCTTCTCTCAATTTCAGTGAAGTACACGGTAGTAGCAATGTGCCACACACCTATGCACATGTTGTTAGCAAGGCTGGATATACCATTGATAGTAAGACTGTGGACCCCAATATTAGTAAGACAGGGGGTCCAGTTGTTAGTAAGGCTGGTGATCCAGTACTGGCAAAACACGTTGATGAGATTGATGTTCTGGAGATAGGTATATCTGCTACCGCTCCAGCAACAGCTGAAATAGCCCAGGAAAATGATGACTCCGACGCTGTTGATGATACACAGAGTTTAGTACTGGGACAAACACAATTTGGATCTCAGTCAATGGATGTTGATGTACCATTTGATTTGTCACCACTAACAGAGTCTGGTGTGTTATTAATACATTCTAGACAGGCAATTGTACAGGATACTATTACTGGTGGGGTTAAAAGAGTGATAGAAGACTTGAGCTCTGGGGCGGAGGACAGGGAGGATGACAATATAGACGACTCTATCTCTATTGCAGAGTCTGACACCTCGATCCAAACGCAGGAATCTCAGCAGCCCGATGAAATGGTACTGTATCGCTCAGAGAAGGGCGAGATTTTAATTCCATGCATTACACGCTTAGGTGTTCACTATAGGCATTTGTGGAGTAATTCAGACATTTCATGGTATCACCATCTGACCATTACTGATCTTACAAATTCAGAGTTTACTATGAAGATTGGCAAATGGGCTAAGCGGGATAAAGACAGTAAGACGACAAAACCAAACTAGACATTATGGGTACTATGCATAGATTCTTAATCATAATGATAATTTGCTCACTTAATTGCTGTGGTTTGAATGATGGATTGAAGCAATGCATGTTGCTAGAGAAATTATCTGATTTGAAAGCTGATATCGTCATGCTTCAGGAAACTAAGTTCCATAATGTTGAAGTTTTAGAAAATTTCAAACAACTTTCTACAGGTGAAATATTCTATTCCAATGCCACTGATTTAAATACAGGAGTGGCGATTTTATTTTTACCCAGGTGTTTGACTTTATTAAATATCATTTCATCGGAAGCTGATGGTAATGGCAGATGGGTCGTGGTGACTGTTGAAATGTTTGGTTCAACACTAAATTTGATGTCTTTTATGGAGATTTTAATTGTGTTTTAAATCCAGAGAAGGATAGGCATTCGTTATCGATATACTCTGATACGTCTCATCGGCGTTTACAGGAAATATGTGACAGTGAGCACCTTTTGGATAGCTATAGAGTTTTATACCCTGAATGTTGTGAATATACAAGGGTAACAGTAAATGGTCAGACAGCCTCTCGGTTAGACAGGATTTATGTACAGAGAGAGCTAAAAGGGTTAATTTCGGATACTGGCATATATCCCGTACCTTTTTCTGATCATCGCGTAGTTTCCACTGTGTTAGATAATGCAGAATGGGTTACACGTGGTCCAGGTTTTTGGAAACTTAATATTTCCTTGCTGAATGATTTTGAGTACCATCGATGTATTGATAGTTTCTGTCGTAATAAGCTCCGCAATAAAACAGAATATGAAAGCGAGATTTTGGTGGGAAGATGTTAAACCAGAGTTTGCTAATATATCAAGGTAATATTCTATTCAAAAGGCAAGGAAAATGCGTAAAGAGGAGAAAAGGTTGATTCGTCTACAAACCTTAATTTTTCGCAAAGTTTCAAGCGGCGATATTCACTTGACTGAGGTTTTGGAGGAGACCAGGTTAAAATTATCACAAATAGAAATGTACAGAGCAGAAGGCGCAAAAGTAAGCTCAAGAGCCCAATTTTATTCTGAAGGTGAAAAGTCGACAAAATATTTTTGTGGCCTAGAAAAGTCTAGAGATGTGGAAAAGATAATTAGGGGCCTTGAAATAAATGGGCAAATTGTTAATTCAAATAAAGATCTACTAGAAACTGTTCAGACATTTTATGAAAATTTATATAAGTCTGAAGAAATTGATGAAGAGTTGGCAGCTGAATTACTTGCTAATATTAAGGAAACATTGACTCCTCCGTCGGCTGATATTTGTGATGAATATTTAACCTTAGAAGACCTGACTAAATCGCTTAAAACAATGGAGAATGGAAAATCACCAGGGGAGATGGTCTGCCTGTTGAGTTTTACGTTACTTTCTGGCATCTCATTGGTCCGAAATTCTGTGAGATTGTTAAAGGGATTTTCCATCAGGGAAAACTTCCTTTGACAATGTCTCAAGCACATGTACGTATGCTATTTAAAAAGGGTGACCGGAGTGACATACGGAATTATAGGCCAATTTCTCTCCTTGGAGTTGATTACAAGATTATTTCTAGAGCTCTTCCACTAAAACTAGGTCAGGTGCTGGGCGACGTTATTAATCCTGCTCAGACATGTTCAATACCTGCTAGATCAATATTAACCAACACTGTGCTTATTAGAGATCTGATTCAGTTAGTTGAAAAGGATAACATTCCAGGTGGCATTGTGGCATTAGATAATGAAAAGGCTTTCGATCGTTTGGAGTGGAAGTTTTTGTTGATGTCATTAAATCGATTCGGCTTTGGGCCCAATTTTATTAAATGGATCCGAATATTGTACAATGGCATTACTAGTAGATACCTTGTGAACAATTTTATAAGCCAGCCAGTTGTCTTAGAACGAGGATTCGACAAGGTTTCTCACTGTCAGCACTTTTATTTGTAATTTGTATGGAAACCTTGGGAGCGACAATAAGAGAAGATATACATTATCATGGACTGTGTATTCCTGGTCTTATGACACCAGTGAAATTATCACAATAGTCCGATGATACGACTATTTTTGTTGGCCAAAATAGTGATTTTAATCGTTTACATCTTACTTTGTAGAATTTCCAAAATGCGTCAGGGCTCAAAATTAATAAAGAAAAATCAGTAGGTTTGTTTTTGGGTTCATGGAAAGATCGAAATGATCAGCCATTAGGCATCAATTGGTCCACTGACATAGTACAGATCTTAGGCATTCATTTCAGTCGAACAAACCATGATTCCATTAATTGGACAAACTTGCTTTCTAAAATGAGCAAGAAAATTATTCAACGAAACATCGACGTCTGACTATTTTTGGCCGGGCAGTAGTGATCAATAATTTGATATTGTCACAACTTTGGTATATTGCTGCAGTTGTTAATATGCCCAAACATGTTGAAAAGGAAATTACCAAGATGATATTTGATTATTTGTGGAAGGGTAAAACACACCTTGTCTCACAACGTGTCTGTACTAATAATAAGCTTGATGGTGTGCTTTCCATTCCAGACCTAAGAATTAAATGCGTCTCGTTAAGGCTGAAATTATTAGATGATTTACTTCATTCAGATACTCAGTGGGCAAATGTGTCTAGATGCCTTATAGAAAGGTGTATTGAGCCATTTTCAGCTAAATCCTTTTTCTAGTCTTCTAAACCTCCACCGAATTACACACGGATTCCATCGGTATTTTTGGACATCAAAGCTGCTTTAGCTAAGTTTGTTCGCAAAAAAGATTCACCTCTTTGCTGGGAGCATGCCTCCAGCCAGTACCTATGATCATATTCTATATGAAGGCAGAGTTTTATATTACACTTCTTTTACTAAGCATGGTATTCAAAATTTGTGTGATATTGTGGATGTGAAAACTCGAAAATGAAAATCACTATATGACATATCACGAGTAGCATCTTTACGCCCAATTGACGTGCAGCGCCTTCTAAAACGGTTACAGGAAGCAATTCCAATGGAATGGGTTCTTCTCCCTAATGGGTCTGTGAATGATGCTTGCTCCAAGTTAATCCTGGAAAGTACTGATGGACGTTTTTCATGTACGTTAAGGAATAAGGGATGGTATACTATTTTAATGCTGCAGAATATTACTATTCCAAAGGCTGTCGCAGCATGGGAAAGGAGTGAACATTCTCCCCTGAGTTGGGATGTGGTTTGGAAAAATATCCATTCACCACACATGCCTAATCGAGCAAGGGATGTTGTCTGGCGATTGCTTCATAGAAAACTATGGGTGGGCCCCCTCCTCAAGAAAGTTGGCATAGCAAATAATGACCACTGTATATTTTGTACAGACACTGAGGAAACCATTATCCATTTGTTTACAGAGTGTTTGCCCGTCTCCCAATTTTGGATGTACATTGAACAGATATTTAGGAAAATTGTTACAGTTGATATCAACATAATCCAAGATGCAATTCTATTTCATGAATTAGATGCTTATAATCTGACTAATAATGCAAAGAAGATCTTGTTATTTTGTTTGAGTGTGGTGGTCTGGGCAATTTGGAAGCATCGTTGTACGATAGTTAGTGACTCATATACAGGGTTTAACTCCAGCAGGTTTGAAAAATTGAAGTGCGCTTTTCGTGCCCTGTTCTCGTATTGCCTTAAATGTGAATTTCATGATGCAGTGAGTGAAAATAGACTTCACTCTTTTGAAGTTATTTGGTGCTCTGGTGATTTGATTTCCAGTGTTTCGACAAATTTGATTATTTATTATCCACCGTAATTGGCCTCTGGAGTGATTTATTAAATAATATACATGTATTTGTGCGCTTGGAGCTGTGTTTTTGTTTCAAACTACTTTGCTTGATGTTTTCTATATTTAAAAGCTAACTATATATTTTTAATTATTATTTTTAAAGCACATGCAACATTGGTGGTTTTAGAGTGCGCGTGCGTGTGCATGCATGTGCGCTGACAGTTACTATGTGAAACAGCAGCATTTACTTCACGCAGCAACAGCTCCACACGCGCATGCACTCTAAAAATCTGCTAATCAGATTGAGATGAAAATTGTGAGTGTTTGCTCTGAAAGGGTTAAACCGTGTCCTTAAATTTAGGTGGTCGTTTGAATAGGTTAACCCATTTTGTTTTTAGCAATGTTAATAAACAATCCACATTTTTTTTATTAATAATGTTTGTTCCGGGGTAATTTTAGAATCTGAATACAAAAGTAAATTGCTTTCGACTAAAATAAATTTAACATTCAATGTACTGCTTCCTAATAATAGATTGGAAATACTTAGCATGTATACATATAATTGTGTTTGTCCCGGGATAATTATGGAATCTCTTTTTCAAAGTAAATTGTATTGTTTGAAATCGTTTGTTAAGTTTCAACCCTCTTCAACTATGTAGGTTACATTGTCGCTTCACTGAACTCGGTGTAATATCTTAGTATTTACTTTTTATAGATTATCCTGCGGGGCGTTGATTATTGATTAATTTGTTCCGGATTGACTGTGTGTGTTAAATACGTCTGATCGCTGTGTTTGCTTCACAGCCTATGCTCGCGTGAGCTTTTATAATTTTAATGGAATGTTGTTGGGCTAGTTACTTGGAATTTTTAAAGGGACATATTTAGCTGTTTTGAATTTTAAAATTAATCGTTTGACCACCATATATTTATTGTTTATTTATACACATGACTGATATAATCGTTTGTTCTCTTTGATTTGTTCTATGTTTAATGTTCTTTCAGTCAGTTTATTTTTGGGTATTATTGATTTCCACACGATCCATTGATCGTGTTACCAAAAAAAAAGAAAGAAAAAAAGTAGTAGTAGTAGTAGTAATAGTAGTAGTAGTAGTAGTAGTAGTAGTAGTAGTAGTAGTAGTAGTAGTAGTAGTAGTAGTAGTAGTAATCGAAGTGAACGCACGCATTTATTTAGCTCGGCAATTGCTGCCCGAATTTGCTAGTTTCTAGCGCGATTTTGTAGATAAATTTTATACATATATTTAGTATTAGTATTTCCTTTCAAAATTTATGTTTAATTTGTAAATTCTTGTCTTGGTTGGAGCGCATTTTGTGTCATTTTCTAAAGGCACTCCTCTTAGCTGGCAGTTTCCACCATTTAATAGGCCTCCTCTTACTGTGGTCAATGCAATACATTTCTCCCCGCGCCAGTATGCTATTTCTATGGTTCGTTGGCTAGCGCATTATATATGGCAAGATTGCTTGAGTGAGTGGATTTAATTCCTTTGTCATTTGTAAGCGCAAGCCTAGTTCTTTAATTATATAAATCCTTGTAGTCAGTTGGCTGTCCCCGGTCAACTCGAATAGACTAACAAATATATGACTGTACTATCTATTCATATATTTGTTGGTATACTTTAATCGGTTAGGTGTTAGTGAACCACTTAGAAAGTGGTTCAAACTAACAAATATACGACTGTACTCTCTATTCATATATTTGTTGGTAGACGTCAGGGTTACAAAAGGGGACACTATTTATTTGGTGTTTAGCTCTTTCCCTGACGTCTTGGTATTATATATTTGTATTACCCCTTATATATTGTAGTAGTATGGGTTTCCTCTTTTATTAAAACACCATGGCAACCTCCTATAACCGTAACCTGAGTCTTAAAATCATGACAAAGGCTTGGGGTGTTTCGGCAATTGAGGTGTATCTTGGGTTGAAGGATGTAGTTGGGGCAGGGCCACGGGTCGTTCAAGGTCTCATTAACGTTTCCAAATATGTCACCGTTGTTAATGAAAGTGTGAAGGAAAAGTTGCTCGACGAGGTCCTTGTCGTGAAGGGTGAGGTGTGTAATGTGGAGGAAATAGATTCTGATCGTCTCTTAGTCAAGATGAAGGGTCCATTAGAGATCCCAGATGAACGGGTTATCAATGAATTGATCATGTATGGCAAAGTGGACAAAGTAGAACACGAGACCTATCCATTTGATCGAACCTTAGAAAATGGCATCAGAAGAATTTGGTTCGAAGAGGTAGAACAACCTCTCCCAAGTAAGGTCACGATAGATGGTCGATTTATTTTGCCGTTATGGTACAGGGGGCAAATCAAAGAGTGTAGAATCTGCTTAAGCACAGACCATCTTGCAACAGATTGCCCTAACAAAAACAAATGTCTAGTTTGTGGATCATCAGATCATTTTAAGTGGCGATGCCCGCAGAACAAATATATCAAAAAGGGTGCTGATAAAAGTGCAGAACAAGTTGTCTCTAAAGAGAATGTCATAGAACCGGTAGCTGCTGAGATTGTAGTTGAAATCCATGTTAATGGGAAGAACGTTGCTAAAGAAAATGTCATCGAACCAGTAAGTGCTGAGATTGTAGCTGAAGTCCATGTTAATGAGAAGCGTGGTGAAAAAACTAAGAATCCAATCGCTGTAGTTGCAGGTGATGAAATAGAGGTTCTAGATGAGGGACTAAGTCTTACTCCAGTAAATCCAAGTCTGATGTCAGACAGGCTAATTCCACACACGTTGAAGATGATGATCATTACCCTCTGGAAGAGAGTTTTAATTTAGGACAAGTAAAATTCAGGTCGCAAGATACTGAAACTAACTTTGATTTTCCACTGAGTACACTCAATCTAGACAATTTAAATAATATAGAGAAAGTAATTGGTGTCTCGGATCGATTGAGTGGAACAAAGCGACAGAAAGATGGGGAGAGTTCTGAATCAGAAATAGAGGAAAGTGATATAGAAGATGATAATATGTCAGTCGCTGAATCCGATATATCCATTCAAACACAGAGTTCTAAATCACCCGATGAAATGGTCATGTACAGGTCAGAGGCAGGAGAGGTGTGAGTTCCATATGTGATGGAAAAAGGGGTTAAATATAGGCATCTGCGTCATGATTCAGATATATTAAAATATAAGCATTTGGAAAAAGTTGAGCTAAGTAGTGCAGCGTTTGCGAGTAAAATATGTAAATGGTCTAAGAGAGAGTCGAAAAAACCAATATCTACTTAGCTTAATAATTGAGGTTATACACATCATTTTATTACTTTTTATGCTAATTTGCACACTCAATTGTAGAGGCTTAAATAGTGACATAAAGCAACGTCACTTACTAGAGACTCTGAAAAATGAGCAGATTGACATTGCTTTGATACAGGAAACAAAAATTCAGAAGTCAGAATCATACGATAATCTAGAAAAGATTTCTGGATCCAGAATATTCTATTTGTTATCTCAAGATAATAGTGCAGGTGTAGCAATTGTTATACTCACTCGTTGTTCAGCCTATGTAAATATAATCTCTTCAGTATCAGGTGCCAATGGTCGCTGGGTGAGAGTCACGCTAGATATACAACAAACACGTTTCACATTGCTGTGTATATATGCACCTGCATCTCATCAAATACGTCGTAATTTTTTTAATGGGATGTCTACAACAGCACTAGATAACATCACTGAAAACTTAGTAATGGGTGGTGACTTTAATTGTGCCATAGACAAAGAAAATGACAGGAATGCAACTTCATCTTATACTGATACATCACATAGACTCTTAAAAGGAATATGTGATAATGAAAATTTAGTTGACACCTATAAAATATCAAAACCTCATGGTAAAGATCTTACATGTTTTTCGGCAGATGGTAAAGATGGTTCAAGGATCGACATAATTTATGTGAATAGTTTGTTGACAGGGAGAGATGTTAATATTAAGCCAGTTGCATTCGCAGATCATAACGTGGTTTGTGTAACCTTTGCTAATGCTGATTGGCTAACAAAAAGGGTTGGGTTTTGGAAATTAAACACAACACTGTTGGGAGAAGAATTTTATAAGAATAATATAGAGAGTTGTTGGCAACATCGGATTAATAGGAAAGCATCATATAAGAGCACATTGCAATGGTGGGAGGATGTAAAACTGGATTTAAAGTATGTTTCCCGAAAGTATGCTATTAGAAAAGCACGGGAAATATGCAAACGCAAGAAAACACTTCACCGGTCACTAATGAAAATTAATGCTAAAGTAAATAATGATGAAGATAATTATTATGAATTACTGGTTAAAATTAAAAGTAAAATAAGAGATATAGAACAATATGAGTTTGAGGGTGCAAAAATTAGAGCAAGAGCCCAGATGCACGCAGAAGGGGAAAAGCCAACCCGATATTTTTGCAAATTAGAAAAAGCACGGGCAATAGATAAGGTGATGTGCTCATTAAACATGTCGGATGGTTCAACCGTCTTTACCAACAATGAAATGAGTACTATTGTATGCAATTACGTTTTGGCACCTTGTAGGTCCAATAATGGAAGAATTAGCCACTGACATTTTTGAGAAGGGCCATTTACCACCAACTATGGCTAGGGCATACGTAAGGCTAATATATAAACGAAATGACAGACGTCTAATTCAGAATTACAGACCAATTTCTCTACTATGTGTAGACTACAAAATAATATCCAGAGCACTAACATTGAAACTAGGTAGTGTTTTAGGAGAAATCATTGGAACAGAGCAGACATGTGCTGTACCTAGGAGGACAATTTTAACCAATACCATGTTAATAAGAGACCTTATACAATTGGTTGAGAAGGATAGCATCCCTTCAGCTGTGATTGCCTTGGACAAGGAAAAGGCATTTGACCGTGTGGAATGGGATTTTCTTTTTAATTCTTTGCAATCATTTGGGTTGGGCTCAAACTTTATTAAATGGGTTAAGATTTATATATACGGATATCAAGAGTAGCTATTTAGTGAACAATCAATTATCCAGAGAAATTGTCTTAGAACGTGGTGTTAGATAGGGGTGTTCCCTATCGCCATTGTTATTTGTTATTGTGATGGAATCCCTTGGCATAGCATTGAGGCAAAATAATAACTTTCAAGGCACATGTATTCGTGGCATAGAAAGACAACTTAAGCTGTCACAATATGCTGATGACACAACCGTGTTTACTAGGTCAAACAATGATTTTGCAATTTTAAACCACGTACTAGAAAAGTTCCAAAATGCATCTGGTTTGAAAATCAATAAAGGAAAATCCAAAGGATAATTTTTAGGGCCATGGAAAGAGCGGAATGACCAGCCACTTGAAATCAATTGGTCTAATGATACCATTAAGATTTTAGGCATCTATTTTAGCAGGAAACCGAATACAACACAAAATTGGAATGAACGAGTATCTAAGCTTAAGAGAATATTAGCAAATTGGAAGCGTCGTCGTCTTTCAATTTTTGGTGGAGTGTTTGTTGTCAACAACTCAGTATTATCTGGGCTATGGTATACAGCATCTGTTGTACACATGCCAACACATGTAGAAAAGGAGGTTAATGAGTTGCTATTGCCATTCATATAGGAAGAAAAGAATCATTTAGTTTCCCATCGTGTTCTCAATAATGCTAAGTTAGAAGGAGGACTTGATTTAAATGATATTAAAGTGAAATGTGTTTCTTTAAGGTTAAAACTTTTTAATGATCTTATTACATCAGATGAGACGTGGGCATGTGTTTCACGAGCTCCCATGGAGAGAATTGTAGAACCATTTCTGGCTGAGCATGTTTTTACCTCAAAGAAGCCACCTCCGAATAGCCAAATGATACCAGATGTGTTTAAAAATCAAGTTAAGGAGTTAGAAAATATTTGACAGATACATGTCTCCACCTACGTGCTAGAACAGCAATTGTGGGTCAATAGTAATATATGTTATAACAATGCAGTACTTTATCTACCATCTTTTGCAAAATATGGCATTCAACATTTATCTGATATGATACACCCTCAAACACGTGGATGGATTTCAATGCAAGAAGTAGCTAGAAAAACACATATGAGGCATGTAGATGTCCAGCGGTTGCTAAATAAAATAAAACATGCTGCACCAATTGAATGGTTTCGTCTGCCAAATGTAAATAATAATAGTTTGACTCCACAACCTGCATTAGTTCTTGATAATGAGATGTTAAAATACAAGATGAGATCCAAGGAATGGTACCACATTATGAGACGAAAACAAGTAATACCTCCCATAGCAATTAGGAGCTGGGATGACTCAAGCTATAAACCATCCAGCTGGAAAAAAGTTTGAAAAATCTTACATACTCCATACATACCAAATATGGCTCGTGATTTATTGTGGCGATTACTACATCGACGGCTATGGGTGGGACACTTGACATACAAGTGCAATATTACGACTTCTGATAGGTGTTACGAGGAAACAATCGAGCATTTATTTGCGGAATGTCCAATATCGTCACAATTTTGGGACTATATCAGCCAAATCTTGGCACAATTTGGAGCGAAGCCCATTGTTCTAGAAACGCATGTAGTCTTATTTAGAGAATTTGGATCAAGCGGTGTAAATATCATGAAGTCTGAAAGGACTAGTTTAATAACAATGCTAACCATAGGTGTTTGGGCCATTTGGAAACATCGGTGTGCACAGACGAAAAATCCATCTATGGGCAATCACAATAGAGCAATAAAGGCAATATTTCGTTCATTGCTGCTGAATCATAATCCTTGCGAATATTTTAGATTAAAGCAGCATGGTAAAGAAAAAGTATTCAAGGACATATGGTGCAAAATAAACATAGTTTCAATAGAGTTGGGAACTGTAAAAATAAATGAGCCTGCACTAGCTTAAATCATTTAATTACTACCGCTGATTTATCTGTGTCTTAATTAATCTGTATCCTGTAATTCACTTTAGTCTGCACTTTGATATTGTTATGTTTAATAATTCATGTTAACAAATAAACAGACCGGGGTAATTTAATAATCAATCGATAAAGTAAGTTGCCATTGAATTATAAAATCATCCCGGGTAATTTTAGAAACTTGCACAGGTTTCTAGGGTTATTTGTTCCCGGGTAATTTACAAAAACTTACAACAAAGTAAATCAAAAATGTAAACAAGAGCACCATCTATTTCCATCTATTTTTCTGTAATTTTCCTGCTGACTATATATGTTATGCTACCCAAATGCTACTACGCCCGCTGATCTTTAAAGAATCAGCCCACTGGCGTCAATGATTGACTTATTTGTCATTGATTGACGAGTCACTTTTCATTTGTTGAATAGTTGCACTAGCTACACGCGCCTACTACCACACATGGATTGAATGGTAATTTACAAAACCTTACAATAAAGTAAATCGAAAATGTAAACAAGAGCGCCATCTATTTTTCTGTAATTTTTCTGCCGACTATATGTATTATACTACCCAAAGGCTACTACGCCCGCTAACCTTTAAAGAATCAGCCCACTGGTGTCAATGATTGACTTATTTGTCATTGATTGACGAGGCACTTTTCATTTGTTGGATAGTTGCACTCGCCACACGGGTCTACTACTACACCCGGGTTGAATAGTAATGCCTTTGTTAAGTTTTGTTTTGCTATCGGATCTATATCAGCTTATTGTTTTGTATCTATACTATTTAAGCCATATGTATTTATAGATTGTATTAATGCTCATTATTTATCTTTTGTTTTGGTGTAATATTAATCAGGCTTACTAGTTCACCAGTTTTTTTCTGGGGGTTTGCAAGCCTTTTTAAAGGAGTTCCTCCGTGAAGTTTGTCCGACTGCGTCAGCGTCGGATTTTCAACAAAAAAAAAGTGGTAGTAGTAGTAGTAGTAGTAGTAGTAGTAGTAGTAGTAGTAGTAGTAGTAGTAGCGACACACCGAAAGGGGCGTGTGGGCGAGACTCGGAATCTAAATGGCTGGGACAGTATGTTCATAAATTCTCTATCTTCAATAACTTAGCTGTCAATAATATTTTGCAGGACTGAACAACATACATAACCTGACCAGTCTCTCTCCTCAAGAACTCCGGGTAGACATGAGCGATTTTCAAAGCACTTCGACATACGCGAAATATAGTCAGTTTGCTGTGGATCCGGAGCCAGGGTATATCTTACATGTCTCGGGGTTCACAGGTCACTCTGTGGCGGGTAAGATACGCGGTGTACGGGGTGAACTACAATGTCACTCAAGTATATGATGTCATAATCAATCACGTTACATTTAGGCTGCCATGCCAATCAAAACGCGTAATGATTGACGTATCTATAGCTCCGTCATGAACATTGAATTGTTCGCCAAGTGTACGAATTGTATGTCTTTGCGATTTAATACACATTCTGCTGAATATTTTGAAATTAATTTGACTGGGCGCTGTTTCTGCCATAGCCAGCAACTGCATACAGTCAAATTAGTTACAAATTATTTGACAGCTTAACTGTATTGCTACGCTGTTATTGGGATTCTGGGAATTCAGGGTTAGATTGATCCCAACATGGGCAAATCGTGGTGGTAGCTTAGCTATAAAGTCGGGGGCATAGCTGGAAATGGGCCGGTTATAGTTAGAAATGAGCGGGTAATAGCTAGAAATGTGTGCCTGTATTCATTTGTTAGCTGAGAGGGTGCAAATGTAACTAAATGCTATTACTAGAGAAGCTGAAAATCTGATTTGGATGACCAACCCCAGGTTACAATCCAACATTTGTCACTATATCAAGATGTTAATCTTCACATTATAATGAAAGAAACTGATATTGATAGTTATAGAAATCTTTTCGAACTGAGAAGCATTTGGGTCGAATTAAAGGTTTTTGGGTAAAAAATGTTAGAAAGGAATTTCAATAAAATTTGTTATTTTTATCACATTTTGATTAAAACAAAATCTATGAATGATTAATACAAGTGAAAATGCTAACTCCTTTAACCGAACACCAATGGATGAATCCACCTTTTATGCCCCGCCCATCTCTAGCTAGGCTCAGCCCAGGCTTTTCCCGTGTTTGGATCGATCGAACCATGAACTCCCTAAATCTCAATTTCCAGAAAACTATACATGTAAGCTGTCGAATATTTTGAAACTAATATGATTGGGTGCTGTTGCTGCCCATGACAGCACCATCCTATGGTAGCAACAGCTCCCAGTCAAATTAACTTCAAAATATTCAACAGAATGGTTATTAAACAGTAAAGACACACAATTCGTTCAACTGAAGGACTTTTAAAAGTTCCCTTATCCTCATCATTCATTACGTAATTGATTGTGATGCCATCCTACACGTGACGTAATTCATTATGACGTCATCTACTTGACTAATAGATCGTATTCCTCTATTAAAATGATAGTGCCTAAGAAGGAGCCGATTTATCACTCAGGTATCTGACGTCATAAACAATTACATCACAGGTAGGCTGACGTCACATTCAAAACTCTGTCATCAAAATTGTAACGGCCATCATGAAGTGTACGAATTGTATTTCTTTGATGGATTTACTATTTAATAAACATTGTGTGTAATATTTTGAAA
Organism: Chaetoderma sp. LZ-2023a; assembly: GCA_034401795.1. Classification (NCBI taxonomy): domain Eukaryota; kingdom Metazoa; phylum Mollusca; class Caudofoveata; order Chaetodermatida; family Chaetodermatidae; genus Chaetoderma; species Chaetoderma sp. LZ-2023a. Next base: position 95,554,403 of record CM067374.1, on the reverse strand, counting down.
TTAATTCGAAATTAATTCAAAATAGTCACCAGCTTACCTGTATAGTTGCCTTGAAATTGGGATTCAGAGAATTCAGGGTTCAAAGTATATAAAATTATTCCCACACACTCGAAGCGTGGGTTGAGCTTTGTTAGAATTGGTGGAGGCATCGACGCCGGCTCCGATCCAAACCAGCACCATAGGTGTTCTAAAAACAACCGAAGGAGGTATACTGACGACCCTCTGGCAGTAAAACTGTCAGCAGAGCCGAAATCATTACGGCTGCGCATCTATCAAAGTGGCCAAAGTGAAGACTGCACCAAACTAAGCCAGGAACGCAATCACATTCTGCGCCACATTAGCGAATGCTTAAAAGATATTGCTATTCAACAAGCAGACTACCGAGCAGATGAAATCGCTGCCACGGTTGACTGTCACAAAATGTTCTGGGCATTCCGAGCACTGAGAGTTACTGACTACACACTACCACTCACGGTACAAAAGTAAAAAGGACACCTTATCGGGATTGACCAGGGTAAAGCCGAGGCGATTGGAGAAGGGTTCAAGGAACAGTTCACTGACCACGATGATGAGTACTGACACCAGGTCTCAGGGGACGACAGGCCATTACTAACACCAATTAAAACAGCAGAAGTTGAGAAGGTACTTAAAGCCCTGAAAATTGGCCGTGCATCTGGACCTGATGGCATGAGCAATGAACTATTCAAATATGCATCTGACATTATCTCAAAATGATCGCGGATCTAATCAATTCAGCTTTTATGCAGCACCTCCCCATGTACGCTATATGCCAAGGCACCCTTATCGCGCTACCCAAACCCAAGAAACCACGTGGCCCCCGCCAATCCGCAGCCGATTGTGCACCTCAACACCAGCAGACGGAAAATCCTATCCAATGTTACTCTATGCCGTCTCCGAGACAAGATCGATGACCTCACCGGATCATGTCAAAGTGGCTTCACACCTGGACGTAGCTGCGCAGACATTGTATGGGATCAACGCATGCTTGTGTCACTAGTCATGTCCAAACACTGGGATTTCCACAAAATGGGCATTAACATGCCACGAGCCTTCGACACAATTAAACGCTCAAAGATCCTAGATGTACTACGGCAGATCAGTTGCAATGAGGATGAGCTACAACTAGTGAGACTACTGCTTGCAGACAGCAAGCTGAGAGTACGAGTCAAGTCAGTGAAGTCTATAACATTTGAGACATCAATCGACTTCCCACACGGAGATGGTCTATCCCCAGTGCTTTTCACCTGTTACCTTGCTGTAGCATTAAATCCGTGCAGGAAAATTCCACAAGACCAAACCCCCTCCCCCCCCCCCCCCCCACTGTTAATACTGGGTATGCCGCTAGAGATGGAATATGCCGACGATGTGGACTTCATAGACGCCGAAAAGCAACTCCTTGTCGAACTTCTCCCTATAGTTGCAAGTAAACTAAAAATTGATAATCTCTTTATGAATGAATCCTACGAAACAGAGTTTACCCACATATACCTATCTACAAAGCATAAAACTAAAGAAAATGACGATCCACTTTGTAGCGGTGAACCATGGAGGAGAAGTAAAATCCTGGGCTGACTGCTTTGCAGTACTGCTGACATTGCTGCAAGATTATTCTTTGCAATCATTCCAGCAAATCATTCAAAACTGAAAACCGGCAAAACCCCGTCCTCCATAAAGAGGAAACATGACATAAGGGCTAGTTGCTGACCATGACTGAACCCGATTGGTAAATTAGGTCAACAGCCCACATGCATTTTTGAGATTTTCAGAGCATATCCTCTATAAGACGATTGAACCGATTGAGCTGAAATTTGAGAAATCTTGTCCATGTGCAGTGCTGAACCAAGTCTGATTGAAACAATCCAATTGGACAGAATATCTGGCGGCCAACTTGGATGATCATGTTTTTGCAAAAATGTCTTCTTCTCCAAAGCCGCTGATAGGACCGGGCTGAAATTTGGAATATATGATTAAAGACTATAGGCCATTAAAGTCTGATCAAGCGAAGTTGATAGTAAAATTCACATGACCGCCACTCAAATTCAAGCATTCCAGCGGCCATATTTATTTGATTGATATTTTGCGCAGATATTGAGTCTACATATCAGTGGGGTCATCAACGGCATCAAGTTTGAAAACAAAAACGAGATCCTTTCGTACATGGCCGAGATGTGGCTAATAAACCTTTTCGGTGGGAATTTTGTGTTTCATCGGCCAATCAAAATTCATATATATATATATATATATATATATATATATATATATATATATATATATATATATATATATATATATATATTCCTGGATCCTGATTCTGAATCTTGAACTTTGACTTTGCTTGGTCCATTAGTTAGAGAGTTTTGGTATTTGGAATAATTTGAGAATTGGCAAAATGCTGATAATTTAATTACTTTTTGGTGGCTTTTCATGCAATTTGGTGGGTGGATACATTTTGACTTTATAGTATAAATTATTCACAAATTTCAGAGTTATGCTCTTGATAGGGGTTATGGTCCTTGGGAAAAATCTTTCGTCAGCGTTGTCTCAAATTCGGAAAGCAAAAGATCTGTTGGTAAACAGCTGAACACATGTTAAGAATGAGCAAGTGAGTGATCTCCAAATGTCAGATCACTTTTTGGTGATATTGTCTCTCGATACAGATCGACCAGTAGAAACAGTGCTCTGCAGAAATCTCGCAAAAATTGACAAAGTTGCTTTCCGCCGTGACCTCCAGCATTCTACCCTAATTCAATGCCCTCCTTATAACTGTGATGATTTAGCTATTCTGTACAACACGGTGCTGTCTGATCTCCTTGACAAACACGTGCCGGAGAAGGCAAAGAAAATGGTTTGCCGTCCAGTGTCAACGTGGCTATTCAGCCCCGAAGTTTTGGAAGCGAAATCAGTATGACGGATGGCGGAGCGAAAATGGAGACAAACTGGGCTGGAAGTTGATCGTCAAATATATGCCAGTGCAAGGAACAATGTGTCCAAAATAATCTCCAATGCAAAACGCGCATCTCTTAATTCCAAAATATTAGAATGTGCATCTGACTCTAAGGCATTATTTAAACTAATGTTCTCATTAATGGGCAAGACTAAGGTGAATTCACTTCCCAATATAGATGATTCAATGCAAATCGCCCAATTGTTCTCAGAGTTCTTTCACGACAAAATCGATGTAATTCGTAAACAGCTGTCGTGTTCAATGCAGTCAGAGGAGTTGCCATTTGAACACCATGGTTTCAGCAACGAATGTATCGCAAGCCTCGAACCTTTCTCTGAAAACGATGTGATGGTGCACTTGAAACACTCTAAACCAACTTTCTTCCCACTCGACCCGATTCCTACAAAGATGATATACGAGCAAATTGACATTCTACTGCCCGTCATCACTGCACTTGTAAATTCGAGGGTGGCAAGTGGTACTATGCCGAAAGTCTTCAAGTATGCGCTCATTAACCCTCTCTTGAAGAAATTAGGTCTTGACGAGGACAATCTAAAAAACTATAGGCCAGTGTCAAATCTGCCGTTCCTATCCAAGATCATAGAACGTGCAGTGTTTCAGCGACTGTCCGACCATGTATCTACTCATAACCTACTGGAACCATTCCAGTCTGCCTATCGTCACAGACATAGTACTGAGACAGCACTGCTCAGAGTCCTGAATGACATTCGTTGGGACGTAGATAAAGGCAATGTAGCCCTCTTACTATTGCTGGACCTCAGCGCCGCGTTCGACACAATCGACCACAAGAATCTCCTCGCACGTCTGACAGATGAATTTGGAGTCACAGGGCTTGCTTTAGACTGGTTCCATTCTTATCTAACTGACAGGTATCAATCAGTCTATGTTAACGGTATCCAGTCTACTCCAGTTGAACTTACGTGTGGTGTGCAACAGGGATCCATACTGGGACCTGTATTATTTACCCTTTACACGAAGCAGCTGGGATCAGTCATAGACAATCACGCCTGTCGCACCATTTCTACTCTGATGATACTCAGCTTATAAACAGTTTCCAGCCATCAGCACCTGCTGCGGCCGAAGCCGTCAAACAGATAACAGACTGCTGTCAAGATATAAAAACGTGGATGAACACTAATATGCTAAAGCTTAACGATGATAAGACAGAAATACTGCTGGTGGGTCCATCTATTAGGCGTGCAAAAATTGAGCTCGATGCCATCACTATTGGTACTAGCCCTGTTAGTTTGTCTGGTAAGGTAAAAGACCTAGGGTTTGTTTTGGACTGCGAGCTTAGTATGGATAAGCAAGTCAATAATCTTTGCAAGGTGTGCTTTCTTCAACTGAGAAACATCAGTAACATCAGAAAGTACCTGACTAAATAGGCTACCACTAAACTTGTAGCTTCATTGGTCTTATCTAGGCTAGATTATTGCAACAGCCTGCTATCAGGTGCGCCAAATAAACTCATTCAGAAGCTTCAATCAGTCCAAAACGCCGCAGCTAGGATAGTATCCCTCCGTGGCAAATATAAGCACATCTCCCCCGTGCTATACGACTTACATTGGCTACCAATAACTAAAATAATTCGGTATGAGATCATTTGCCTGACCTATCAGCGTATAAATAATATGGCACCGACCTATCTGTCTGACCTTCTGTAGCCATATTCTCCCGGCCGTTCGCCACGATCTGAAAATAAGCATCTGCTCAAAATTCCTAGTGCAAAAATGTCAACGTATGGGCAAAGATCTTTTTCTTTTACCGCTGCTACTGAATGGAACAATCTCCCTACAAGCCTTGCCCACTTTCAAATCTAGTCTAAAAACATTCCTATTCACTCAATCTTATTCACTAAATTAAATTTAATGGTTTTTTCATATTGTATGCGCCTAGAGCATGCTACTGCATGGAGTTTCGTGCGGTATAAATGTACTTATTATTATTATTATTATTATTATTATTATTATTATTATTATTATTATTATTAAATATGGATAATAAACCCTTTTGCAGGAATTTTGAATTTTATTGGCAATTCATAATTCAGCATGTCGTAATTTTTGGATTCTGACTGCGAAAATTGCTATATATAGGTATTCGAATCCAAATCTGGATCTTTGAATTTGATTGGTCGATTAAGGTAATAAGTTATGGCACTTGTAAAAATTTGGAAATTGGCAAAATGCTGTAATTTAATGACGTTGGGGTGGATTTGCATGACATTTAATGGGTGGATACCTTTTTTCTTTATTGTATAATTCTTTCACAAATATCAGAGTAATGCTCTTGATAATCTTGGGAAAAATTTGAAATTTTTATAATTCATTGTTTTTCGAATTTGACTCAAAATCGATGGGTACAGTTTGATTCTATAGAGTTATTTCCGTTGGCACAGAGCTATGGGCGATGGCGAAATTAAAATGATTACAATTTCGGTAATTTTGCTCGGATTTGCCCCAAACTTGGTTGATGGGTAAATTTTGATATTCTCGCTTAAATTTTATACAAAAACATAGTTATGGCCCTTGATACACAGCTATGGGTTGGAACGAATTTGAAATGCTCATTATTCAACATAATTGGTCGGATTTGACCGAGAGAGAGAGAGAGAGAGAGAGAGAGAGAGAGAGAGATAGAGAGAGAGAGAGAGAGAGAGAGAGAGAGATTTGCTAATTTTCTTTCGCTAGTCGTTGCCAGTTTTTGACAAGTTTTGAATTTTTTGTTGGTTTTTGATCAATAGGACATGGTAAATTACAGTGCCACAGTTCCTGACCCCTTCATTGCTGCTTGCAGCTATATTTATTATTATTATTATTATTATTATTATTATTATTATTATTATTATTAGGCTTCCATGTGTCACTTGGAATAGCTTAGTTATTCTATTGATTATTATTATTATTATATTATTATTATTATTATTATTATTATTATTATTATTATTATTATAGGCGACTGCCTTTCTATACACGATGGTATGAGATTCTCTACTCGGGACAATGATCAGGACACTATATCCAAATACCATTGTGCTGTCAGATTCAGTGGCGCATGGTGGCACGCTAAATGTTATTGTACCAATCCTAATGGTATATACCGTAGGGCTTCATATAAAGGACGTGCGAATGGAGTCAATTGGCGACACTTCAAGGGACTCTATTACTCCCTGAAATCAATTGAATTCAAAATGCGGCCAATTGTATAAACCCTGTAATGGCATTAGTATTAAGGCCTCCACGCTTCCGTGACTTATATGTAAGGATTATCTTTTATTATTATTATTATTATTATTATTATTATTATTATTATTATTGTTAATCTGCGATGTAATCCACAGATTATTATAATTACACAGGATCTTTTTCTTCTTTTTCTTCTTCTTCTTCTTCTTCTTCTTCTTCTTCTTCTTCCTCTTCTTCTTCTTCTTATTCTCAAGGATTTTCGTCACCTATCTCCACCTGCAGTATCCACAGGATCAGCTCCAAACTTGTAGTAGCCCTTAGGACTTGCATTGCTATTGCTTTTCTGTTGAATCTGCCAAAGGGTTTTCGAGCTACTCACCTTTGAGTGGGTAAAAAGACCCATAGGAAATGTCTGGAGATTTCAGTATTGATCTTTAAACTGCTACTACACTTAGAGTTTTGATCGAATCACTACCATACTTGGTGAAGATGTTACCACTGATTTTTTCCAAGATTTCAACATGGCTGCCAGACCTTTGACTCCAAATGCATGGAAAATAGCCCCAGAGGGAATGAATGTGAATTTCAGGATGGATCTCTGAACTGCGGCTACATGTATAGTTGTTTGGGATGTTACTAATGGAGGACTTTTTAAAATATTTTTTTAAATGGCCGCTATGTGAAAAGATTGTGGTAGAAATACCAGTTTTCGTTTTTTGCAGAAATGAACCTCAGGATGACAAACTGAAAAAAAATTTTGATCCAGCTAACAGTTTTCGAGAAATCAGCTTTTCTATGCCACATATCCCCATAGTAAACCTATGGGAGCAATATTTTCCCCTAAAGTTTTCTTCCGATTATCTTCAAACCTGGCCAGATTCTAGAGCATTGAGAGATCTAAACAATTAAATATCTGCCTTGGGGTCAAGGTCATTCACGGGTAAAAATGTCCAATTTTCATGATTGGCAGAAATTACCTGCATTTCATCATGCAACTTCAAGGAGCATGTAAGAAGGCACACCTTATTTTGTCCTGAAGGTCAAGGTGACCTTTTAGTGTAAACCTATGGGAATTTCAAGCATGGATCTTTGGGCTGTGACTACACCTATATTTTTTATTCGATCAGCACGAGACGAGTCCAATGGTCATATAAGAAGAGACCTTATAATAATCCTTAATGCCCAGTCATCGCAGATTTACAGTTATTTCAGTAAATGTTATTTAAATGTAGTTGTATTTATTATTATTATTATTATTATTATTATTATTATTATTATTATTATTATTATTATATACGTTTTCGTCTAGAAAGTTCTTTTCCAAATTCATAGGGCTTAGGACACCGAAATATTCACAACATCGCCGGGGTCATGGAAGCCATCAAGTTTGAAAGCGAAAATCTGAGAAATAGCCAATTACCCTTTTAGTGGGAATTCAGAATTTCATTGACCATCAAAATTTACCTGGTCTTGGTTCTATCTTGACCATGAAAATGGAAATATGTGGATATCCGAGGCTTCTGAATACGAATTAGACACTTTGATTGATCAATTAGATACATAGTTATGGCCGTTGGAAAGATTTTGAAAATTCGGAAAATACATATAATTTAATTAATTTGGCGTGGATTTTCCCCAAACGTGGTGGGTGGGTATATATCTAATATTCAGGAATAAGTTTAACAAGTAACAGAATTAGGTTCCTTGACACAGCTAGAGTTGTCAAATCTCAAACAGTCCGACACGTTGTGTGAATTGTATGTCTTTGTAATTGTCTGATATTTAATGAAGATAGGCATCAACAGCACCCAGTCAAATTAGTTTCAAAATATTCAACAGCTTACCTGTAAATACAGGCGTTATTCCCATTGGTACCGCGGTATGGCTATTGGCCAACAATTCTAATGAATATATTTTAATTAATTCTGGACGGATTTGCCCCAAACTCGATGGACGCGTAAATCTTGGCATTAAGACAGACATTGTTAAACAGATACTAGAGTTATCAACCTGGGAAAGCGTTATGTCTCTTTATAGTAATCAACAGAACATGTGACGTCATAGCGTCTCAGCACTAGCGACGTCGCTATCGCTAGTGCTTCATTCTTGCTTTTTAGTTTATTTTAATCTCAATCATCATGTAATTTACCAGTAATTATCATTGCCCTGATCTGTCTCGTATTGGAGGTGTAAGCGCGTGAATAAAGGCATATGTTAATTATAGTTGCATGTTCGTGTTGATGTATATTTTATGAAATAAAATTTGAAATGCTTATAATTTCATTATTCATTTGCGGATTTTCCCCAAACTCAGTGATTGATATTTTCTGGCATTGTTTCAGAAATTTTACACAATTACCAGCCTTATGAGCATGGTAGAGAGCTAACGTCCTTGCCGAAAATTTTAGAATGCTAATAATTCATTTTAGGCGGATTTGACCCAAACTCTTATGCTGACACTTGACAAATTTTGTCTCGGTACATGGAGGGTTTGTATTTATTTGATCAGGACACCTTTAATTGGATAACTGTGAGTTATTATTATTATGCGGATGCTAATCTGTCACTTAATATATTATTTTTATGTTTATAGTTCTATCACTTCTAAGCATAATGAAGACATACATGCAATGCCATATTATGGAAAATTTTATTTTATGCTTATGCTTTTCAATAAACTCTGTTTTCTTCATAAGATCGGGAACTTTAAATGGATGAATTTGATTCCACAAGAGACCTTCACAAACAGCACACTCCACACCTGGCAAACAGTCGTATTGGAGTGCACACAGCGTCATGCACATACACAGTGTCATGCACATGCACACATGAATACGTCCCCACAGGGAATATTTTTAAACATATTTTATTGTAACATATATGTACAATCGGATTGGGCACATGTCCTGTCAACTTAGAAATATGTTCTCCTTACAGAATTATTAATTGGCAGCAGAAAAAACATAATATATATATATATATATATAGCACATAATGTGGGAGAGAAGAAGTGGGGAATGAGAGAGAGAGAGAGAGAGAGAGAGAGAGAGAGAGAGAGATCAAGGTGGGGTGAGATGGAGATGCACATTGACAATCAGATGGTTGACATTTTACAACAGTTATGCTTTGCCTTGTAACAGAGAAATACAGAGAATATCTTCTATCAGGGTTACTAATGTAGCTCGTGGGCTTTTGTCAGGTCGTTCCGGTACGAAGTACCCACCCGTCGCACTACACGTGCACGACGAATGAGGGAGCTGGCTAGCTCTGAGTCTCAGGGTTCCAGATCCCATGGGACATCACTCCGTGAAAAACATAGACTGGCTCCTAAGGCTTGTGGAACTCAATTATTCCAGTGGGGCCATGCGACCATTGCCGCTAAGATTGAACTGCACGGTGTCATCCCAGCTATTTGTGTCACCGGTATGTCTTTCCATAGGACGTTTATATTATGGAGTGAAGGTTATAAAAGATAAACCCTATGACTAGTACAAACAAGATAAATCGTTTGGCAGTGTATGAGCATAAACAAAGATACATAAAGTAGAGCTAGCTAATGTACTTTGCACGTGGGATTGCCGGAGGTACCACACAGATTCGTAAATCCGCAGAGGTATTCCCGCAAGGGAGGCATCCGCACAACGAGGGCACTGATTAACTTAATATAAGCAATTATACCCTCATGATACAGATGAAAAGACTCCTGAAGCTATGAGAGGGATATGGCTCACACGGGCTCTGGTCACCTATATGCTACTTGTCGGTGCGAGAGGTAATAGCCTCGTGCAGGCCTCCATCACAGGATATTTTGTTTATGCGAGAGGCAAGTGCCTCGCGTGGGCCTCCGTCACAGGAAAATGCCGTCGACGCCGAAGCGGAGGAAAAGAGCTGGCAAAAAGGGCCACTCTTTTGTTCAACAAAAATGCAAGGTAAAAAGACAATCTTAGTGAAAATATAATTAATGTGATGCATACTGGTTTACGTGAAGATGGGGCGAGCGATTCCCGGAGGATTCACAAGTCCCCGCCTTATGTCATTCCAAGATACTGCATTGGTAGGCACTGCTTTTATTTATGCAGGCCTTCTGCTATTCCTAACCTACCATTTAGGTTTTGGAAATGAGAACTAGGTTAGGCTGCAAGTGGCAGAGATTCCTACCTATCATTAGACATATAACTCTCCAACGGGCGCAGACGCCCCGCTCCCTGTAGGCTGCCTTGGAAAGCATCTACCCTCATGGATAGTGGCGTACATGTTACTTCACAACACATCCGAACTGGGTGAGACTCCAGATGCCCTGCTTCATATGCACATAAAACATCACTGGACGATGGCTACATTTTACACAAGCAAATTTAATGACTGACATATCGTTATATCCCGTACGGGCGCAGCAGATTCCAAGATCCTACCCAGACACTTCAACGAGTTGGGTGGAGATGCGCGTCTCGTCCGTCACCAATCCTATGGAATTAACTATTGACCTGGCATTAGGTTTATGTTCCAATATGCCCAATATGCACTGCAGGCCGGGAATAAGATATCCTACTATATTAATAATAATAACTACATGTTTTCACAGTGCTTTCCTTCTTTGGCAAAAGTGTCTAACTACTAAGTATCCGAAGATACCATGGAAGATGTATGTAAACCCGCACTTTGGCCATCACTGCTCGAAAACCTCTGATAGTTTCCCAGAGTCAGATCAGTATAAGGTGCACGTGGGATATCCAAACAATTAAGAAGACTTGCGGCTGAGTGGATCGTGGAAAGAGACACTAACTTGATAAATGTGAGGCCCTATAGGTATTTGGCCAAACTTACACAACTTTGCCGGTGTGCAGGCTAGATTACCACACAGCCGGAAAAGAGGCATACACTATATGTCTCCTAATGAAGAAATTGTCCCTGACCACTTTAACCTATCCTATCGATCTGAATAGTAAAGTATAGTCGGTAGCATGCCGGGTTCCATAGAGCGCGGTCAGCGACCTCAGTGTAAAATTGTTGGTGGCGGGAATAAGTGATGCATATATTGTTGCTGTATAGTATTTCCTAACGTACTGCGGTCCTAGTTTCCTATATAAAATAAGCAAACCATATGAACTGGATGGCTACTTGCCATATACACAACTAACCATTGCAATCGAAACAATATCACAGTTTTTACAGTTTGATTATATAAGGTAGTAAGTATATATAGGTCAATAACCTAATACGGTGCGGTTAATTAGGCACCTGCAGTAAACAAGGATAATATAGACAGTTAATAAAGAAATTATAAGTTGCGGTCCGAAGACCGATGCGGTACCTATTAGTCATCAGTACCTTATACAGACGTAAATTATGACGATAAGGAATACTATGTATAGTTACTTGAGTATCTAGTAGTTACTTGTACGGAACAGGCCACTATGTTACTCAAATTGAGGCGCTAGATACACGTAGTGTGAGTTGACACGTTCTCTGAGGATGGAAGGTTTCCGCATGCAGATCTATGCAGCTGGTTTCCGTAGATGGGTCTCCGCATGCTGACTCCACGATGATACGGTACGAACTCAGGACGGTTCACAGAGCAGTAAAGTAATATCTACTAGATCATCTATATAACTAAATCAGGATTTAAGCGGTGTGAAGAAAGTTCTCCGTCCGGTGACGGAAGCATGAATGTTAACCCATTAACAGATAGGGTTACTATATATAATATTTCTATGCATGTACACTTGAAACATACGGTGCGGGGTGCATCGCATAGCTCTTGCGGCGCACCAGGCAAAGTCTACTAAGCTGCGGTTAAAAAGTTATAAAGTTAAATCACATGACATGCAGTGTGCTGGTTCGATCTCCCCTTTCGCGTGGTCGCCAGATCCGGCAAGCCATCCACCAAGAAACATCGCTGCTCTACATTATGTAGATGTTACAAAACGGGTCCGAAGACCCTCCCGCAGAAAGTTCCGCTTATTGGTCTTCACATTTCGGAACCATGCTTTAGTTTATTATTGCTCCCAGATGGCCGTCCGGGAGCATCCAAAATTAAATTAGTGAGTGAGCTGAACTGAAAGCCATGCGGAACTGAGGTGATGTGCTGAATCTATCCGTCGGTATTCCGGTCCACTCATCAAGCTCCCACTCTTAGGGCCAGTCCTCGTTCTCGGCCTTCACGCCGACGATGCTCTCGATCATCGAATTTCACCCCTTTTATACTCACTGGAACGTCAGAGCTGGCGGCCTGAATCAAGCATAGATCGCCGTACCAACCAATCAGCGTGCTAGAATACCGTGACGTATACACAATTATTACTATATGTATAGATGTGTAGTGTGACGTAGTAAGTCACGTGTACACAAATCACCATCTATCTAGCTATGTATATATACGCGATTACGACGTTATAGAAATATTTTGTGCATAGTTTGACGGGAAAAAATCGACGATAACTCGGCCATTTCTGAACCGATTTTAAAATGGTTTGAAGTTTTAAAAAGTTCGTCAAATACGGGTGTTATCGGATGCCAGAAATGACGAAAATAATTAATTTACAAGTATTTACGAGTACTAACTATAGATACACACTTGCTCCCGATCTCAACACACAAGTGTCGCCAGGGAAGCGACGAGTGCGCGCATGCGCACCACGCGTTCTAACCAACTTCGTCGTTTTCACGACGAAATGCCTCTCGTATAGGCGCTATACACGCTTCTCTACCCATGGGGGTGCGCTTTTGGGAACGAATCCAGGGCAGGCGGCCCATATCCAGCTTGACTGGGACGGCTGGTACCTGTCCCCGGTCGATCCGCGCTACACTAATCAGGGAAATTACATGCATGCACGCGCGCACACACACGCGCATGCATGCACAGCACTCACGCACGCACGCACACATTACTAATAAGGGAAACTATACACGCACGCACGCACGCACGCACGCACGCACGCACGCACGCACGCACGCACGCACGCACGCACGCACGCTCGCTCGCACGCACGCACGCACGCACGCACGCACGCACATGGCACGTGTTATGTCTGATATCATACACATATACATTGGAGCTGGAAATGTAATAGTTTTTTCACAATGGATGAATCCTGTTTATCTATCAGTTATATGACGTCATAATCGACTACGTCTGATATAGGCTGATGTCATAATCAATTACGTCAGGAAAGACGCGATTTATTCTGTTATAAATTCTTCATTAAGTTGTACGAATTGTATGTCTTTCCTAGTTGACAAACAGTCTGTAGGCAGCAACAGCACCGAGTCAAATTAGTTTCAAGATATCCAACAGTTTACCTGTACATGTTTCTGGAAATTGAGATTCAGGGAGTTCAGGATTCGATCTATCTCAACACGGGCAAAGCATAGGCGGTGCATAGGTAGAGATTGGTGGGGCATAACAAGAACTGATTCATCCATTGCTCAACACTTTAATACGTACCAACCAGAAAAAAGCAATTCTGTGTCTGTGTGTGCGTGCATGCGTGGGTGCGTGCGTGCGTGCGAGCGTGCATGCGTGCGTGTGCATTCATTCGTGAGCACATTGATGCGTGGGTGTGTACGTGCGTGCATGCATTCGTACGTCTGTTCGGGCATGCGTTCGTGCATGTGGTCATGCAATCATTATTGCATGCATTCGTGCATGTATTATTGTGTGCATGTATTATTGCGTGCGTTCGTGCATTCATTCAGGTCTGCGTGTGCGTGTGCGTGCTCGTGCGCATGCGTGTGTGTGTGTGCGCGCATTCGTGTGTACGGCTTCTCTATAATGTAGGATCAATCCCAGCCTTTACCTGTTGAAGCGACCTACTGCTTAGTACACTTTACCCCAACTAATCCCAAGGGGAACCACTCTAAGTAAATGATCTCGATGGGACAAATAGGTTGCGTGATTGATTGTTTGATTTGATTGGTTGCGTGATTGGTTGTTTAAACTGATTGGTAGAGTGATTGATTGCTTGAATTGAATGGTTGTGTGATTGATTGGTTGTTTGAATTGATTTGTTGCGTGACTGGTTACTTGAATTGCTTGATTGGTTGTTTACCTAGCTGCTAGCTTGATTGCTTGTCTGATTTGACTGATAGTTTGACTGGTTGTTTGATTGGGTGTGTGATCTGATTGCGTGCTTAATTTGATTAGGTTTTGATTTGTGGTCTGCCTAGTTGAGGGATTGATTGATTGGTTGCTTGTCTGTTTGACCGGTTTTGATTGATTGGTTGATTGATTGATTGGTTGCTTGTCTGTTTGACCGGTTTTGATTGATTGATTGATTGATTAGTTGATTGATTAATTGATTGATTGATTGATTGGGACTGTGATTGATTGATTGATTGCCTAGTTGCTAGCTTGATTGATTGCTGATGTGATCGATAGTGTGATTGGTTGTTCGATTGGTTGTGTGATCTGATCAGTTGCTTGATTGGTTGGTTGATTTGATTGATTGATTGATTGATTGGTTGCTTGTCTGTTTGATTGGTTGATTGCCAGGGCATTATCATGGCTAGACAGAGCAGGGGAGGGAGAACGGATGGCAATGAATCAGATTCACGCCACCAATCTTCTGCCCATGCTCGCCTAGTCAAGCTATACTATATGGTAATACAATGCTTCCATCACCTTGGTGTGTTGGGCAAGCACATGGAGGCAGAGACACTGCCAAACTGCTTAGGCAAGAAGCTAAAAGAACTAAACAAGTTCTGCAAACCAGCCATGCCAAATGGAGATGTCCACTTTAACATTTGTAATGCTAATTTTGGTTGGGATAAATCCATAGTACAAACTCTAATCAATCATTACAATTGTCAACTTGGCTGTATCAGATCCGAAATTATATCAGCCCAGAATCATTCCAACCTAGACGTTGGCCGTGCCAAGTCAACCGCCATTCGCTGGGCAAAAAACAATCATGGAAAAAGGCTTCATGATAAGGCTATTGTAGCCTTTTATGACTTTATCAGACCCATTGATCCTCATTTTTTCCCTGCTGCCGTCAACAGAAATGCTACTCCAGTTCATAAAACACCAGCCGAAACATCAGATTTTGTTTCACCCTCTCAGGCTAAAAAGCGGGTAAGGTCACCTGCTGAGACCTCACCTCCAATCAAACGTACAGATACCAGGTGTTCTCCAGGCAGTGTCCCATCTACATCCTGTGATGGCAACATGTACTCACCAATTAACCCATTGCTAATCCCATTACCTGAGTCACCACCACCCGCCGAAACCTCGGCACCGATCATACGCATAGATATCAGGCCTTCACCAGTCTGTGTCCAATCTACATCCGGTAATGACGAGATGCAGTCACACATTGACCCAGCATCAATCCCTTTACCTGACTCGCCACCGCCTTCTGCACCATCATTCTCACCTGATGATTTTCCCCCGCTTCCACAGAGGGTAGCGAAATCTGATCGGATATTAATGGAGAACAAGCTGGGCCTCACAACCCACACTACTCCAAAAGTACAGCAACCACGGTTCACACCATCTCCTCAGTCTAAGCCTAGAAAACCAACGAAACTCGAGCAAAATACGTTCTGGAAATTCCGGTATGAGTCATGTAACAAACCAAATTGGCAGCTCCCAACCATCAACAAAAAGATCCTGTTGCTTGGAGCATCTAACCTGAGCCGAATCAATGTGGCACCCCACCCAGAAATGCAGGTAGCTTACTTCCCTGGGGCATCTATCAATGATCTAAGAACGATCATTAATAGATACTCAGCGAAAGTCAAACCAGAAATGATCATCCTAAATATAGGCATAAACGATCGAGACAACCCAATTCCAGTCTCAGAGAATCGGCTCAGGTTGTTGTTCAGCATGGTGAGGAAGAAGTTCTCTTCGGCGAGCATCTACTTCACTAAGTTAAACTTCTCAACCACTTCGACCCTGCATCAAAAACGTGCACTGGAGGCAATCAATTGTGTTGCTGAGTCTAGCAGGATCAAGTCCTCTGAGTCGGGCGTTATTGTCATTCCACGCCTGCCACTCACAGAGTTCAGTGTGTGTCATGACAATATTCACTGGACTGAGAGAACTGCTAATGCTATCTATGGTAATTGGCTCAAGTTCCTTAATTTAAATTGATTGAGGGACAGGGTAGCATCCACCCAGAACTGGAACTGGGACTGGGTAGTAATATTGTAAACTTAACCGGCTCCACATTAGGTGAAGCAGAACAGTCACTGCTTGATTTCGGCTTGACCTTTGTCCCAACACCAAAACCTAAAACATGTTTGGATGCAGATTTAGATAATGGCTTTACTGAAACTGCCGAATTTGGTCACCGAGTGAAATTGGCAGATTTCTTTCGAAACTCCAATAGTAATATTCCACCATTCATTGAAAAAACCGGGTGGGCTTCAAACTTAAAATGTGTTGACCCAGCAATCAGTGAAAGTATAACACTTTACTCTGAACGTATTGAAAATACTACATTTCCAAACGATCAGCAAAATTTATCCTATGAGCAACGCCAGGCCCTATTCGATTTATCTAGAAAGAATGAAATTGTCATCAAACCTGCGGATAAAGGATCGGCTACTGTAATAATGGATAAAGACAACTACATCAAAGAAGCGCATAGACAGCTTAGTAATCCGAAGCATTACCGAAAACTAAATGAACCACTTTGGCAAAATAACTGTAGCAAATTCAACGAAATTCTCCAAAAAATGGTTGATAACAAGAAAATAACTGAAAAGCAATTTAAATACCTGTGTGCCAAAGATGATTCGAAACCACGTACATTTTATCTTCTTCCTAAAATCCATAAGTCTGTTGACTTATGGACCGACCCAATGACACCACCAGGGCGACCCATCATTTCAGATTGTGGTTCGGAATCATATAGGATTAGTGAATTTATCGACTACCATCTTCAGCCAATTGCAAATGGACATTTTAGCTATCTGAAAAACACTGAAGACTTCCTAGCCCAGGTCTCTAAGATCTCGGTCCCTCCAAATTCATTCTTAATTACAATGGACGTCGATGCTATGTACACAAACATTGACATCGAAAAGGGTCTAAATTCAATTCGTAGAGCATTTGCTGACTATCCTGACACCAACAGGCCCGACAGAGAAGTAATAGCTCTATTAGAGCTTAGTCTGAAGGGCAATGACTTTGAATTTGCTGGTGAAATTTTCCAACAAATTTGTGGCTGCGCAATGGGTAAGCGCTTCAGCCCAGGTTTCGCTAACCTTTACATGGCAGAGTGGGAAAAGGAAGCACTCGAAAACTGTCCAAATCATCCGCTCATTTACCGCAGGTACCTCGATGACATTTTCATGATCTGGCAACAGAGTAAGGAAGCATTTACCGAATTCCTGGCCATTCTGAATAATCATGATCCGAATATCAAACTAAAAGCTCAAATTGATGAGATGTCCGTAGATTTCCTGGATGTAACTTTATACAAAGGTATAAAGTATGAAACAACTGGTTACTTAGACTACAAAGTTTATTTTAAGCCAACCGACTCGCATCAACTACTGCACAAGAAATCATTCCATCCACCGCATACTTTCAAGGGACTTGTAAAATCACAAATAATCCGTTTTCATAGAAATTCGAGTGATAAGAAAAACTTTGAATCATCATGTTCGACCTTATTCAAAGCCCTCAAACCGAGAGGGTACTCCTCTCGGTTCCTACGTAAAATAAAGTCTGAAACTTTGCATAATTTGGAAATCATTCCGGATAATGCCAGAAATTCTCAGCCTACCAAAACTTGTCATAATCGTCCGATTATTGGTGAAGGAGATTCTCGGAAATGTGAAAAGAAAAGGTGTAAATTGGATAAGTTTCTTTCTTCCCAGAGTACATTCATGAGCTTTCAAAACAAAAGCAAATTTCAAATTCAGTCGAAATTAGATTGCGATTCTGAAAATGTCATTTACTTAATTCCATGCAAATTGTGTCAAAAGCAGTATGTTGGCGAAACGAAAAATCGACTAAGATGCTGAGCAACTAGACACCTTTCAGATATTAGACTAGAGGACGACACACATGTGGCTGAACATTTTAATCTTCCTGACCATTTAGTCACTCGTGACTTTGAAATTATGCCTATCGAACAGCTACCTCTTTCAGACACAACAGAGGAAACTGATAGACAAAGAAAACTAAGAGAATCATTTTGGATTAAAGAACTCGAAACACAATGGCCAAGGGGCATAAATTCGGACCCAGACCTCTCGGACCAACGTGAGATTATCCCATTTACTCTCACATACAATCGGAAAAATGTTGAAATTGCGAAAATCCTAAAGGATGAGTATCACAAATTACAGGACAATTTAAAACAACCAATCAACAAGCGTCCGGTAATTGCATTTAAGAAAAATCCTAATCTACGCGACATCTTGGTAAAAGCGAAACTCAAATAAGTGTTCAAAACATCAATCAATGATTTATCATTGTATACTAATCAGGCCATATGGCATCTCTTAAACAAAATTGACAATCTCAGGTGATAAAATAAGCAAAAATATTTTCGATTTTTAAAATTTTGAAAATTCTGAGCCGGTGCGTTTACAATATTACATACACACATACAGATGTCTGGTTGCTGATGCTATGCGGAGTTGCAGAATGGCGGTTCGATCCCCCGACCGGGAGATGGTGATCAACAAATTAAACTAATTGGTACATGACTGTCGGATAAGTTAGCACATAGAAATTGAAGCCGCACGTTGCCAGTGCGTCTATAAAATAAAAATACATATACTGCCAGAGCCATGCTGGAATCGGAGTACAATAGGCATACAAAGCCTAGGATTGAATCCTGGCAGGTGCAACCACAGATAGTCCCATATGAATCGTCAGTGTGTCGGTATATCAGACATGTGAAAGCTGGTCGGCCACACCTTGACTTTTAAAGTCTTGGCGCGGTGGTTCAGTGGAAAGATGTCTGGTTGCTGATGCTATGCGGAGTTGCAGAATGGCGGTTCATTCCCCCGACCAGGAGATGGTGATCAACAAATTAAAATAATGGGTGCATGACTGTCGTCTAAGTTAGCACATAGAAATGAAGCCGCATGTTGCCATTCCGTCAATAAAATAAAAATACATATACTGTCAGAGCCGTGCTGGAATCAGAGTATAATAGGCGTAAAAAGCCTAGGATTGAATCGTGGCAGGTGCAACCACAGATAGTCCCATATGAATCGTCAGTGTGTCGGTATATCAGACATGTGAAAGCTGGTCGGCCAAACCTTGACTTTTAAAGTCTTGGCGCGGTGGTTCAGTGGAAAGATGTCTGGTTGCTGATGCTATGCGGAGTTGCAGAATGGCGGTTCGATCCCCCGACCGGAAGATGGTTATCAACAAATTAAACTAATGGGTGCATGACTGTCGGCTAAGTTAGCACATAGAGATTGAAGCCACACGTTGGCAGTGCGTCAATAAAATAAATACATACACGTTACAGTTAGATTGGTATAGTGTAGTACACAAGCTGTTCAGTACAGTACAACACGAACACATTAATACTATAATTAAGGCCTTGCTCGGTGTGGTTTTACACACAATTCTATAGACACTTCAATACATAACAATTACTTATATAACATTATAGACTGGTTCAATACGCAATCTGTTGTATTTTGAAACAGTACGTATGATTACCAATAGTGCAAAATAGATATGTGTGGTTCCATACTCTCATACCATGCCACAAATAGATCGGGTGTGGAACCTTGCATATCGATATCTATATATATATATATATATATATATATATATATATATATATATATATATATATATATATATATATATATATCTATATATTCTACCTAAAACACAAATGTAGTCTTACATTGTTCAGACATATCAGAGTACACAGTGCAGACTGGCGTAGTTCCACACACAGTCCAATCATTTGACTTTTATTACCGTTTATATAATTTCATCACATCAGGCAAATGTGTATTTAGCCCATTTTTTGTCAAGTCTTGCTTTGAAACTATTTAAAGTCGAAGCTGTTACGACATTAACCGGTAAAGCATTCCATGTATCTACTACTCTTAATGAGAAAAATTGCTGTCGGAGTGTTGTCTTGCAGTACTTTTTTTTAGTTTGAAAGAATGGCCCCATGTAAGTGTACTTTGGCTAATCTCTACGAGTTTACTGTCCACTTTGTAGTTAACATGGGTGTACGTATACTCTATCATGTCGCCCCTTGATCTTCTATATTTAAGACTTGGAAGATTCACGGCTTTCAAGCTATCTTGGTACTGAAGTGATGACAATGATGGTATTAGTTTTGTCGCTCTCCTTTGGACGCCTTCAAGTAACTTCTCATCTTTGATATATTGAGGTGATGCAAATGTATTAGAATACTCCAGGTGGGGCCGTACAAGGGCAATACAGAGACTCTTCCATGAGGCTGTGTCCAAGTATGGCCTCCTTATAAGACCTAGAATTGAGTTGGCCTTGTTAACTTGCATCTCTGTGTGAGTAGAGAACTTCAACTCATCATCAACATTCACACCCAGGTCTTTTTCAACTGAGCTCGTCTCTAGAATTATTTTGCCCTCACTACTGGACATTTCATAAATGTATCTAGGGGTATTTCTTCCAAGATGCAAGATCTTGCATTTAGAGGCATTGAAACCAAGCTGTCACGTGCTGGACCAGTCTGTTAGTTTATGTAAGTCATCTTGCAGATGTTGCTGGTCAGTCACTGAATGAATCTGTGTGTAGACTTTGGTATCGTCAGCAAACATCTGCACCATGCACTTTACGCTGTCTGGCAAGTCGTTGATAACGACAACAAACAATACTGGTCCAAGAACAGTACCCTGTGGGATGCCATTAAGTACAGGCGCCCAAGTTGATGGTTCCCCATTGACTATCACTCACTGCTGTCTGTTGCCTAAGAAGTTTCCAATCCACTCCACACACTTGCCTGAAATTCCATAACCCTTGAGTTTCTGTAGTAGTCTTTGATGGGGCACGGAGTGAAAAGCTTTGGCAAAATCGAAGTATATTGTATCAACAGGTACACCTGAGTCCAGAGAAGTGGTCCAGTCATCAAGTACAGTCAAGAGATTTGTGTTGGTCGATCTTCCCCTTAGAAAGCCAAGTTGGAATTCTGTCAAAAGGTTGTTATCATTCATGTGGGACATTAACTTTTCCCTAACTATGGATTCTAGAATCTTACAGACGATGCTTGTTAGGCTGATCGGCCTGTCATTTCCTGGGCTACTCTTCTTCCCCTTTTTGAAGATAGGGGTGACAATGAACTCTTTCCATGCATGTGGTAGAATGCCTTCGTCCAGTGACTTACTAAAATTATCCACAGGGGAGTACTTAGTTCGTGTGCCAGTTCCGCCAGCAATCTCTGGTGCATTCCATTGGGCCCTGGTGACTTTGAGGTCTTAAGCGTCATCAGTTTCTTTGTCACATCTTCTACACAGAACTCAATTTTATCTAGTATATTTTCACAGCGCATTTCAAAGCTGGGTATTGCACTAGTATCCTCCTTTGTGAACACGCTGCTGAAGAAATTGTTTAGAACTTCAGCTTTGTCCTTGCCTGACGATACTATAGTTCCATCTCTGTCCTCGAGATCTGCTATGCTATCTTTTGTCTTCAGTTTGCTTCGTGCATATGCATAGAAGGCCTTTGGATTCTGCTTCGCTTCCGTAGCAATTTTCCTTTCAAACTCCTGCATCGCTTTGCGGCATGTCCTCTTCGCCTGGTTACATGCCTTTGCATACTCCTTATAATCCTTACCCGCCCCTGTTGACTTATACTTTTTGAAGGCTACTCGTTTTTTCTTTCTCTTCTCAAGGAATAGTGTATTTGTCCACAAGGTCTTACGTTTAGTGGACTGTTTTGCAGCTTTTCTAGGAACATTTTTGTCTACGGCATCTATCTCTCTACTAGAAAGGATCATACAGCTCTCTTCAACAGTCATATTTTAGGTCTTCCATCCAGTTATAATTTCCTACCATCTCTCTCATTTTGTTGTAGTCACCCTTGGCATAGTTTAATCTTGGCACCTGAACTCCAGTTGTATCTGTGAAACAGGTTAGTTGAAAGCTAAGTACAACATGGTGGCCTTTGCCAAGATGGGCTTCATAACCTACGTAGTTGGACGTTGCTCTGCTGTAAGCGCGTAGGTGAGGTAACATGTTGATAGAGGAATGCATCTTGTAAAGCATTCTTGAATGCGGAGGCCTTGTGGTTGGGGTCAGCTGTGGACATGCATGCACCTTTGGGCCAGTCAATTTCCAGATGATTGAAGTCGCCGGTGATGAGCACGTGTGTGTAGTTGTAGTTAGTAGTAATTTGGTGGATATCATTATTTATGGCATCATTATTTTCCACTGAGCTGTTTGGTGACATATATATACACCCTATCAGCATGCACTCCCGTTTTAACTTAATTCCACACCACACACTCTCTTTCATCTGACATGATTCGTTTACTTTGCTAGGGACAGCACATACTGCCTTCTTTGTATGTATAACCACCCCTCTCAGTGATAGGCTAGGGTTATCGAGGCGATCATATCCATCCAGTTGCAATTCTGCTGATTGGACTGGAAGACCGCAATTCTTTGGAAGGATCTCTGTCAGGCAGATTATATCGGGCTTGTAGAATGCAATAACGTTGTGTAGTTCTGTACGTTTATTTATTTCCTTGTCTACATTAGAATATATACAGTTTGACGTGCTATTCTGTTTATACAATGGTTGCTATGCTACGTTCTCTGCTGCTGCAGTTTCGGGTCTTTTTTTCACTGGTTCTCTGTCGTTTTTCCACCTTGCGGCATTTACAACCCTTCCTCCTCTTATCTTCCAGTCTGCAGTCTCACCTTTCTTGGCTGGCTCTTGTCTGCATGTGTCTCTTGTCTTTATTAGCTCTTTCATCTTTTCCCTCTCTATGGGATTCATATCCCTTTTAATCCATATATTCTTAAATATTTCGTCATCACACTCTGCTATTTTTTTGCCATGCTGGTTATCTTGATGTGGTCCTCCTCAGATGCCATCGACACTCTCACAGGCTGAGCATTTTCACCTCTATGACCCAGCCGGTTTAATGTGTCAAATTTTGCGTTCGTCTCTAGGATATCCTTATATAATTTGTGGACTAAGCTTTCATCATGCGCAATCCTCTCCTCTATTACTTCACTATCACTCTCTGGGATATTGAAGACTACAATGTTTTTCCTCCTGAGTTCCCTTTCTCTGAGCTCACGAGCAGCCTGTCTGGTCACCTCTGATAGATTAAGGTTTGACGCACAAGAACCTTTCACCTTTTCATTTGTCTTTGTCTACTCTGTCCTAAATGTATTCATATCTGTTCTGACATCTGTTTCCACTGCCTTGAATCTATCCTCTAGTTCATTTCTGAGTGCCTCCATATAAACTTTACACTTTTCTTCCATCAGCTTATCTGAATTGACAGCACTTACTGCAGATTGGTTACAATCAACACAATACCAGTGGATGAGTAAAACATCGCTTGATAGTACTCCATATTCCTCGTTTGACGGGCCTGTGCACCCTAAGCAAAACCACTTTTCGCACCTCTCACACTCTATAAGTTTATCTTCCTCTTGGGTAAATACCTGACAGCATTCCTTGCACTCTAAGGAGTCTTCTGGAGTTTGGGAACTGGTCTGCATTTCTTTGTTATTTTTTGTGCTTGATGCACTGCCCGATCTACCACCATTCAGTTTTCGAGGGCGGCCACCAGTGCCTTACTGCACCGCAAGCGTGTCTGGCTTTTTTGTGCACCAGATATCTAGGATATAGTATCAGAAAGAGCGTGTTAGAATTTCACACTCAGCTCGGTAGATAGGGTTCTTGAGATTGCTTGCTTGTTATAGCGACTCCAGAACACTGTAGCTACGTGGAAGTGATTTTAATATATACAACAATAAGAGAATCATAGGTTTATACTTATGGCTTGTCTTTGTATTTGTGCATACTTGGCTTGTTTAACAGTCACACAATTTCGTTAACCTCTTCCTGATCTACCAAGAGGTCTAGAATATCAGGATTCCCTTGCTGGTTGTAACACTCGCACTGGATATCGTGGACTATGTACATAATCCAGGCAATACCAACTGTGACACAAGAATGGACCCCGTCCTTAAGTAAGCCAAAGTTTATTGAAAGCCATGCTTGCCTGTCCTGGCATTTGCGACTTATTGTCAGAAACTGGTTGAGTCTAACTGGTTTAAGCTGTAGCCTGGCATGCTTTAACTGATCTATCTCATTATTTAACTTAGTCACTTGCTTCGCAAGAACTGTGTCGTCCGCTTGGAAGATTTGTGGATTACTGTGGCCATTATGCTGATTCCAGTTTACTATCGAAATTGGTGGGATTTCTATAATCTTTAGAGTTACTAGCCCTTGGAACTGCTGTACTTTTACACATGCTCAATTTAGTTCATCTAGAGTAGCTTCATTGCTGTGGTTTTTCTTATTCAAGTAGATGAATTTCCCTCTTTTGGTAGTGATATCGCATGTTCCAGCCCACAAGTAAAGAGAAATCTGTTTGTTTCTTCTTATCGCAGGACCGATTCGCTCAACTAACAGATCTACTAATGTGTTAGTACTTGCTCCAGCTGTATACCAGAGCTCTAGTGGAAGTTTCTGATCACACTTGGTATACCATGCATTGCGTAGGTTGAATACTTTACTATCAGAAACTAGGATTGATGTACTATGTTTTACACCTTGCAGGTTTACTGTACTTTCAAATCTTTTGATAAATTTGTTAAGCTTACTATAACTCATTTGTAGAGTTTTAATTGCACAGTAGATAATTTCACATACACAGACTTGGATTTAGACAATCTGTATCATGTAAAAACATATTTGTTTATCCAGCCATATACAGGTTGCCACGCAACCCAATCCCATTATGCAACACCAAATGTTACGAAAACTGGTTACATAGTTAGTATCGTTGCATTTGTCGCTATTTATACAGTTTCATATTAATTCTCTCCATACATTACAACAATCAATAAGAATAACAATATATAATGGTATGATTTGTCAATTATGGTATAAATCAGTAGGTTTTTTAATGCTGCTAAATTTCCGATCTCGTCTTAGGTCTTGCTACTTTCTGGAAAATGTCACCGATTTGTTCTAGACGATGCTTAGGACATGTCCCCGTGAAAAGGAAATCGATTTTCAAATCTTTTTGATATTTTTCGTTGCTTGGACCTTTATTATTTTATGCCTGATTTGTTTTCAGATTATACTCATTATGTTGTCGTTAAGCCTTTTTCAAACGACATTTGCACCGACAAGGGGTTAACCGATTTTGAATAAAACAATACTGATTTGTTCTGTTTGATGCTTAGGACTAGTCCACGTGAAATAGAAATTGATTCTCAAATTCTTTCCATATTTCCTCGGTGTTTGGACGTTGATAATGTTATGCCTGATTTGTATTCAGGTTATATGTATTGTATGTCATCTGTATTATCCTGGCACCCTGGGTTACCCTATTTGAATAAAACTTGACAGATTTGTTCTATTCAGAAATAGGACTTGTCCACATGAAAAATAAACTGATTTTCAAAATCTTCCCATATTTTCTCTGCATTTGAACTTTGATTATTTTAAGGCTGATTTGCATCAGGTTATAGTCATTATGCTGTTTGGATATATGTATTATGCTGTGGTTAAGCTTTATCAACTGACACTTTAGGCAACAAGGAGGCTATCCGATTTGAAAAAACCTTCACAGATTTGTTCTATACGATGCTTAGTACATGTCTACATAAAAATAAATAGATTGAAAAAAAAAATTTCCACATTTTTCGATGTTTGAACTTTGATTGTTTAGAGCTAATTTGTCTGCATATTATGCGTATTATGTTGTGATTAAGCGTTTTCCAAATAACAATGTAGGCAATAAGGGGTTATCCAATTTGAATAAAACTTCACAGATTTGTTCTATACCATGCCTAGGACTACATAAAAAGAAATTGATTTTCAAAATATTCCCATAGTTTTACAGCGTTGGACTTTTTGATTATTTTAAGGCTGATTATCATCCAGGTTCTACTCATTATGCTGTGGTTAAGCTTTTTTCAAATGACATTTGCATCCACAAGGCGGTATCCGATTTGAATACAGCTGCAAAGATATGCTCTATACCATGCTTAAGACTAGTCCACATAAATA